>APFE030310240.1:120132-193485 GCA_000404065.3 Pinus taeda
CCATACTTGGTTCTGTAAACCCATTTGCATCTAACAAGTTTGCGCCCCTTTGGTAGAGGAACAAGATCCCATGTATCGTCTGCCAATAATGAATGATATTCTTCATTCATAGCTGTGTCCCAATCTGGATGGCCTGAAGCTTCTTCAAAGGTGTCAGGATCATAATTTTCTGACACTTGAGCCAATAAAGAAGAGGCTCTTTCAAACTGAGAACGGGTACGGCGCTGATCTGTAGGATCACCGGCAAGATCACCTGCTGCATCTCGAGTAGCTTGGACCCATTTTGTAAGTGAAGGAGCTGAAGGAGCTGAAGGATGATCCTGAGAATGTGGGGGAGGATTTTCATCCTCACTTTCATCATCTGAAGAAGAAATATGTTCAAAGGTAGAAGAGATAGAGAGAGGTGGCACATGTGACGAACTAGGCTCGTAGGCTGATTTATTTTCATCAAACTTTAAATCTCTTCTAATTATAACATTTTTGGACTTAAATGGAATAAGTCTATATGCTTTGACATCTTCAAAATATCCAACAAAGATACATTTTTCACTCTTTGGTTCTAAATCTTTACGTTTTTCATCTGGAATATGGGCCCATGCTTCACTTCCAAAAACACGAAAGTGACTCACATCTGGTTTAATAGAGCTCCATGCTTCTTCTGGAGTGATGTTCTTTAAAGCTTTAGTAGGAGTGCAATTTAGTATGTAATTTGCACAGTTAATTGCTTCTGCCCAATAGTTAAGACTAAGTTCTTTAGATTGAAGCATACAATTAGCCATTTCCTTTAAGGTGCGATTCTTCCTTTCAGCTACACCATTTTGTTGTGGAGTATATGGAACAGTATGTTGCATTTGGATTCCATGCTCAGTGCAAAAGTTGATGAAGTCGTTTTTAACATATTCTCCGCCATTATCTCATCTTAGCTTAAGAATTTGATGTCCAGATTGTTTTTCAACAAAGGCCTTAAAGGCCAAGACTTTGTTAAATACTTCACTCTTGAGTTTTAAGAAATATACCCAAGTGCGTCTGGAGAAATCATCAATGAAAGTTAAGAAATATTTGTAGCTAGAGAAGGAAACAACTGAAAGTGGAACACATAAATCACTATGTACAAGCTGTAGAGGGGCCGAGGCGTGCCAAGAGGTACGTTTTTCAAAACTGTCCTGATGATGTTTTCCGAGTACACATCCAGAACAAACACCATCTCTACAAGATACCATGGGAAGAACTGTCACCATATTTTCTTTACATAGATTCTGAAGGGAGCGATAGTTTAAGTGACCAAATCGCTCATGCCAAAGTTTGCTCACTTCATCATTATGAGCAACAAATACCGAGGGAAGATTTGATGAACCAAAGTTGTGAAACTTATGCAACCTTGTAGAATCATCAGCAATGCCAGTAGCTAAAATCTGTCTAGGATCCTTTAGGTCCTTAATTACAACATCGTGAGTTGAAAATTCAACGATTTTACCTTCACCTGAATGAGTTATCTGATATACAGATAGAAGGTTGCAGGATAAGGTTGGAACACATAATACATCATTAAATTGACCATTGTCTATATGAACAGTTCCAGTCCCTACAACACTAAGAGATCTATCATCACCAACGTATATATTTTTGGTGTTACAATCATTTAAAGAAGAAAACATGGCTTTGTTTTTGGCCATGTGATAAGAAGCTCCAGAATCAATGAGCCACTCATGAGAATGAGAAGAAGAAGATACATTTAGTGCATAGCCAGACCGAGATGCTTGATAACCACATGCAGAAAGTGCCATTCCTGAAAGATTGAATTTGAAGAGTGCTCCAAATGGATGTTATGCTTCTTCATTGCTGCTTCCAAGGCTTCCATCTTCTTAAAGCATTTAGATTCTAAGTGGCCATCTCGATTACAAAAGTGGCAATGTCTATCAGTCTTCTTGCCTTTGTTTTTATTTGCCTTATCATTCTGGTGAAATGATTTTTCATTTTGAGGCTGAAATTGCTTAGGACCCTTGTTTGGTTTAGGACCATTCTTTTTAGGATACGACTTCTTAGGATTCTTTATATTTGGTTGCTGCTGGGCGGCTAACACTTTCTTGGAAGAGTTTCCAAGATTAAGAAGACCAAGGTGTAAGAGTTTTTTCTTGTTCTCTTATTAAAGAATCACAAAAAGAGTCAAAGGAAGGGGCCTTGTAGTCTTTTCCTTGACAAATGAAAGCTTCCCTTGTAGAATGGAAGGTGGAAACAAATACAGAGTAGGGTGGTCCCAACTTAGTAAGGATGGAATAAATAAGGTTACTATCTTCTTTCCTAACCTTAACACCTTCCAAGAGAAATCTAAGGGTCTTGAATTTGGACAAAAAATCTTCAATGCAAGAAAAATTATTAGGATCCAATGTAAGCAACTCATTTCAAGTTGATGGGCTCTAAGTTCATTTTTTATTCCAAAAACTTTAGTAATCTGTTTCAATGCTTCATCAGGAGTATCAAGTTCTGCAATATGGAATCTAAGATCTGGAGAAATAGACATCCCTATCAACCCATGTGCTTGATCTTGCCTATTTTCCCATTTAGCTGTCTTATCTTCATCTTTTGGTTTGGTTACTTGGCCTGAGGCTATTCTGTAAAGACCTTTACTTCTAAGTAAATCCACAATGTAGGACCACCATTGGAAGTAGTTGGTGCTGTAAAGAATAACTTGGCATGGACTTTCCAATTTAATAGAAACTGAAGCTATATACGGTGAAACTAAGAGTTCCAATGGAAGAATCTCGAAAACTTAGGCTGGTTAAAAAAAACGGCTCTGAAAATGGCTTCCGGATGAAGAAGTTATGGCTTTTTGAAGAAAAGTTGATGAAGGCGCCGACGAAGTGCGGGAATGTGCGGAAATGAAAAAAAACGCCCATTTTCCAACAAAAAGGAGATTTGAACCCAAGACCTCTACTCTCATAAATTAGCTTTGAACCAAGTGAGCTAAACAAAAAGAGAGAGAGAGAGAGAGGGGGGGGGGGGGGAGGCTTTGTTTTTTTTTTTTGTCACTGAAGCTTTGGATTGCGTGCTTGCTTGAGAAAGCTCTTTTTTTCCCTACAAAACAAAAACAAAAAACCCAACACGGACATACAAAAAAAACAAACCTTACGACTTAAAGTTAGCTTTACCCATAAACTAAATATTTTCCTCAATGTTTCTGATTTTCCGAGATCACACTAAGGCGCAACGGAAAAGAGCATACGCATGAAAAAAATCCTTCCTTTCTGTTTCTGATTTGCCCAGATCGCACAGAGTCGCAGGGCAAAGAGCATACGCAGAAATGAAAGGTATAGATCCGGTAATAAAAAAGAAGCTAAATAAACCGAAATAATAAACAGAGAGAAAAATAACTAGAAACTGCAAAAAAACACTGTATACCTCCAGATCTTAAAAATGACGTAGTTAGGGCTACCAGAAACCTTTTCACGTTAAACGAAAGGGGTTCCTCACTGGAACAGATGCTCTTAAAATAATAGAGCAGTCCTCTCAACCCGAAAGCAGTCAGAAACAACAAATCTAGGAGATGAGAGTCGGATGCAGTTCTACCGGCTTCAGATTTGGATCACCAACGGACGCGACCTTCAAATAGCTCTGATACCATGTAGGAATTTACAGGGTAAGTTCCTCAGGAAAAACACCAAAGGACACCGCTCACAAATAGATCAAAGATCAATACACCAGTGTTTTTGACGTGGTTAAAACCCTCAAAGAGGGAAACAGTCCACGGCCTGAGCCAACGCGGCCACTTTAGGCAATTTATTAATAAAAGAATGAAAATTTACATAAGCTTCTCTCGTTAACAGTTAACCTACAAATGACCCTCCATGCGCTTTAAATAGAAATCATGGACCAATCAGGTGTTAAGCCACGGATCAAGTGTCGGTAATACCGAGGAGAGAATGAATCGCCATATCACTACATATTGTGACCGTCAGATTGTAAGTTACAAATGTACATAGTAAAGAAACACACTTTACCTAACTCTATACTAGACCAAGTTATACTTAACTATTTCCTATGTGTCGGAATATCCTAACATATTGTAAAGAATGAATGCATTATTTTTGAATTTGTTGATGTATTCATGAAATTAAAATAGATGGCGTTGTTGCTTTTTCTAGCGCCTATAGCAACAGTGCCTCAGGAGATATAGAAAGCTTCCTAGAAATAGCCTCTGGGTTGATTGTAGACCGATGCTTAGGAAATCTTAAAGAGAGGAGTGCATGGAAGGTTATATGTGAGGGGGTTTCTACATCACTCCAATTTTCACGTAAATAAAAGAGAATAAAGGGGGCTTGGTTCAATAGTTTTTCATCTAGGTAAATTGAAGGCGACACATGGATCCAAGTGCTCAGGGGGTAAATCAGACCAACCTCAAAGAGAAATGTCTAGTTCTGGTAGCTGACACAAAACAATAGGCATATTTCTATTAAATTTGTAGTAAAGTGAAGAGGAGGAAAGGAAGGAGGGAATTCAGTGCATAGGGTTGTAAACAGGGGAAAATCCTAAGAATCAATGTTGCGGCAAAAGTGTGGAAGATTGAGGAGATGAAAGAGTAGAAAGAGTGGAGTGTGAATTAAGGTTTCATGCATATACATCATGGGTACCTCTATCACCAAACAATGTGAGTAAATTTGCGTTCATACAGGTACTACAAGTTAATCTAATAACACAAGTAAATATGTAATTACTACAGGTACTATAGGCTATTGAATAACACAAGTAAATCTGTAATATACGCAGGTACCATTCTTTATTTAGCAGCAAAATATACGACCATAAAAGCATGAGACCGACAGCTTCATTACACACTTTTAGTAGAAAGAAAAAAATATATGAAATGAGATTTACAAAAGGGAGAACGTACTACACATTGCTCTGATTGGAATCACCAAAGAGTTTCATTAATCCAATATGAGTCCAACATACCAGTCCATTACATTCAGCCAAATATCACTCAAGTCCCCCATGAACAAGCAAATAGAACCAAAAATGGAATAGCAGAATTTAGACCCTTAGGTGCAGAATTCAGGAACCTTTATTAGGATTTTCTTCCCCCTATTTATAAGAAGAGGGGGAGCTGGAATTAACAGTTAAAAAATATCCCAACTCGAGCTCCAGCTGTCCACTAGACTAGCTGTCTCAGCATGCAAGGCTCTAGTGCCCCAAAATAATTTCATCGGGATTTGATTCCCTTCTTTAAAATACATAGAAATTACAGGAATAAAAGAAAAAGAAAAAACTAAAAGATGATGGAGGAAGTGTTCCTCTGTTGTTCCTATGAAAGCCTATGATCAAGCCACGTCTCTGCCACGATGTGCCTTTCCTTATTCTCAACCAGTTTCTGTCGCTTTCACCTTAACTATCTAAATCACTTGTTCTCTGGAGCATGGAGTAGGTCGACTGTGAGTTGCCTATTATCGACTAGAAATGGAGAATGTCTTGGAAGTCCTTTGTTTTGTAACTGAGTGGAGCTCCATGTTGAGCCATTAATCCTCCTGAGCCACCCATACTGATTTACTGTTGCACAATACTTCATTCAATGCTTCAGCTGCCGACCCATCCACTTTTAAAGCTCTATACCACGCTATCAAGGCATCACTGTATTGGGACTTTTGCGCTAAAAGGTGTCACATAACAACGGGTCTCGATCACCTTTGGCCCCCTTTGGCTTTGCCCCTTTCTGTGTTTTTGCATAATAGGACCTTAGGGTTGTGACTTGGGGCTCAGCCTTTATATTAGAGATTGGTAATCGGGGCTTTTTCAATCTGGGCCTCTGGTTGCATCCTCCTGAAACTTGCGATCGCCGATCACCTTTATGTATAGCCCTTGGTTCTTTTCTCTTCCCACGTCCATTGGTTAGCCCTCTTATCCTAGCTCCCTTTACCGCAAATTGCAATTAGAGCCTTTTAATTGGAGTTGCGACCCTTTAACTTCGTCGATCACCGATATGTGTGAATCTCCTTTGGTGACGTCATTAGTGCCACATGGCACTTCCTAGTTGCTGACACGTGTCGCCCAGATATGCCCCCATAGGGCCCCTGAAAACGCCAAATCTACCTGCCACGTGTCCTCCATACTGCCACGTCATGCTGACGTTAGCTACCATGTGTATTCATTGGGACAATGGTATTCCGCCATGTGGCCCCCTTAGGGGAGAGAGAAAAGGCCTGCCTGCCTCTAGTTTTGTAACTGATTTCCTTTGTAAATCGACATTGGCCCTCCCCTACTGCTTTAACACTATCGTCATATTCCTCCGCAATTCCTTAAGAATGGTCCATTGGACCTGCAGATTGTCGATTTGCCGATATCGGAGCTTTACTACATGAAGCGTTAAAGGCCATGATGTTACTAAGTGCAATCACCGATTGCCGATATGCTTGATTGTGAGGACCTCCAATGTTTGTGATCACCGATATCTGTGATCGTTGATCACAAGTTGCTTTGTCCTTTCCCCTGCTGCTGCTCTTAGGAAACTGCAATTGCGATTAACCTCCCCTTGGTCTTTATCTCTTTGTTTTCTAGCTTTCAAATGGTATCTTCAATATGCTCTAACTTCTGATCCAAAGATCCATTTTTGGACTTCAACCTACCGTTGGAAAGCTTATTTCGATAACTGTCCAATGGAGATGGTATGATTTAGCTTTGAGAGCTTCTATGGCTTGGGAGATAGCTTCAAACTTCACTGATATATTTGGCACTTTAGACAACTGAAAACTCATAATGCAGTGAGTGACAACATTGGCTCCAACTGGGGATAGTGCCTTGCTGGAAAGGTGCTGAAAACTTGCAGACCAGCAACCTTCACCATTGGGTATGGATTCAAAAATATAATGAATCTTATATAACCATGAAATCTCCATGAAAATTTTGTCGCAGAGAGTCCTTTCCTCATGAAACTAAAATGCAGAAAAATAAATTCTACCAACTGGAAAGAAAATGCTTAGCTAGTGAGCGCATTTATATACAACTCCTATCTACATATAGGGCTCATTTCACCTAAGTGAGTTCAACCCTCCAATGGAGCCAAGCTAGCATTTGAGTGCTGGACCTAGGGCCTCCCTGTTGCTGAAATTAAAAAATTAAAATAATCATGCACCATGAAAAATCTTAAAAAAAAAGACTTGATGCATACTCCAGAAATAACCTCCGATGCTGAATTAAGAATGTCTTCATGTAATTAGCTACAGGGTCATAGAACTGACAAGGAAAGTTTGCAGCTACCTCTTTTTCATAACATTGTGAAGACCAATGTCTTCTTGTTCAAGGCAACCACAAACATTATTTAGCTCCTCAGCCTTAGATTTTTCAAGAAAGACTTGTCGTTGATCTTTTACTACCCATTTTTCAATGGGTCAACCCTCTTGGGAATTTGCAATAGAATCTTCAGTTTCTGAGCTGTAAGAGTCATAGACTGGAGGGTCTATAGATAATTCCTGGCAGGAATCTTTCTGCAATAGGAAGTCACAGACCCTGCTTGGTCCTTCAACTTCGGGCTCTTCTTGTAAAATTTGTTGCTGGAAGCCTGCTCCCCTCTTGCTGGTAAACGACTCCCTTGAACATTCGTTGTCATCTCATCCTCCTCTGAATAATATGGATAATAAATTGGAGGAGGTTCTTGATCTTGTTCTCCAATTGAAGGATGTGCATTATAAACTGGAGCCTCTTTGCTGACCTCCTGGTGGGCCTCCTCTTCTTGTGCAGCTTCCCATGACTACAAGCGTCGTGGCTCAACATCACTTGACTCTCCATTAGAAACGTATTCATCATAGGAAGTAGAAACATCAAATTTGGCCGAATAAGACCTCTGAGGGTTTATTGGCAGCTCAATGACATTTCCTTCTTCTCTTTCTTGCTCATTGGGTGATGCTTCATGATGCGAGTAGATGTTTTCTTGGAGTGGAGCTCCACAAACATCTTCAGTAGGGTCATTAATCTCGGGAATGTCTTCAACATTAAAATGTGCGCAACAATCTTGAAATAGAGCATTCAGTGGATATAGTCTTTTGCAATAGTGATTGAATGCTATATGAAAATGTTTTAAGGAAGATATGTTGCCACAGGGTATTGTTTTGTACCAAACTCTAGCGTCCTCGTCTAAAGAATACATGAGCAATTTCATCTGTACATCTTCAAGAAAAATACCCTATTGTTCCATGCATTCATAAAATTCTTTGAGGTGTTGGTTAGACCTTCTATCTTTGCTTCCACTAAATCTAGGCAAATAGGTATACCATTCATGAAACGAAGGGACATGATTGGGATAACCAGCAATAGAAGAAAAATCTAGTGGGGCAAATTTTTTTGGCAAGGAATTCAGGAATGGCCATTTTGAAAACCTTCCTAAATAAGTGATTCCAGGTTCAAAGATAGGGAAAGTTTTCGGTTGCTCTAGCATCAGAGTGAGTATGAGGTTGCTTGAAAGCCAGGATGATCAAATAGAGATATGGACAGTGGAGTCGCCATGATGTTTACTATAAAATGAAACAATGGAGTTGCCAAGGTGAGAGATCTTCAACCCACACTTCCCTTTTTCCCCTAATAGAGGGAATGTAAAGATTTGTCGTACCCAGGGAAAAATATTCTAATCTGTTCCCAGGCAACGACGCCAGAAAGATGTTTTTTTTTTTTCAAAGGGTATCTTCAATCTGCCCTAACTTCTGATCCAGAGATCCATTTTTGGACTTCCACCTACCATTGGAAAGATTATTCCGAGCACTATCCAATGGATATGGTCTACTTTGAGAGCTTCTTTGGCTCAAGAGATGGCTTCAAAATTCACTGCTCTCTTTGGCACTTTGGACAACTGAAAACTCACAATGCAATGAGTGACAACAGATGGTATGAGATGAAATATATATTATCAAGTTTAGTATAAACACTAACTCTATAAAAATTTAACTAAAAATAAGTAACTTATTCTTTATCATATATATCTTTTTCCAATCATTTCCTTTAATCTTTATCCCATTGATTGTCCTAAATCACTATGCTTAGTGAGTCATTGCTTTATTTCATGTACTCAATATTATAATAGGAAAAACTTTTATATTATGAACCCCTTTGTTAGAAATCCCTTGGATTTTACCATGGTTAAAAAAGTCCCTTAACTTTTTTAATCGGCTATCTAGGAACAACATCCAATAAGATGACACCAACCGATCTAATTGAATCTCATTAGCTAGGGGAATTAAAACATGTACTTGAAAACCCAAGAAATTTATAATTGGTTCTTTCCTAAACATACAAACAAACTTAGCTATTTCATAATGCCACTATGTAATGTTAGGCATGTGAATGTTCTTTTATATAATATGATATAATGGACAAATACATATAATCTAGATATAAAGAATCGTAAATCCTAGTAGAAGGCATGTTTCACATAACCACAAATGACTTTCAGCCTTCAGTGAAATCATAGCACTATGACTTTATCAATGCTTCTCATACCTCCTTGGGCAAAAATGTGAGCAAAAGCTTTGTTTCCAATCATAGTGGCGTTACTTTAGTTATAAGTTGGGGTTAATTCTAATCAACAAACATATTTAGGTAGGGGGCCAACATAGAGGGATTCACCTTCAAATGACTTTTAGCCTTCAGTGAAATCATAGCGCTATGACTTTATCAATGCTTCTCATACCTCCTTGGGCAAAAATGTGAGCAAAAGCTTTGTTTCCAATCATAGTGGCGTTACTTTAGTTATAAGTTGGGGTTAATTCTAATCAACGAACATATTTAGGTAGGGCGCCAACATAGAGGGATTCACCTTCAAACTTGAAAGGCTAGAGATTTGACTTAATATGGATTAAGAAGATTAGTAGCAGGGACAAAGTTATATGATTTGACTTAATATGGCTTAAGAAGATTAGTAGCAGGGACCAAGTTACAACTATTCAAAATCTACTAGTCAAGTCCATCGGAAGGATTAGAAGTCAATACCCTTTGCCAAAACAAGAGCCTGATAATTGGGCTTTCTTGTCAATGGTGAAAAGGGATATTGTTGCATGCAGTATACTCCCTTATGTTTTCAAGGAAGTTGGTACTAAATATCCCTTGGCCACTGTAACTCTCTGGGGGATTCCAATTTGTTATCAGACACATAGTTGTCTCCTTCATATATTAGGTAAGTTGTCAAGTTGCCTTTGATCGCAGTTAAAAAAATTCGGAGACCGAGATGGACGATTAAACAATGGATTCCTTGAGCTCCACTTTGTGGATTTGTCAATCTATCAAGCACAAATTTATCAAGACTCCACTTTGATAGGTTTGTCAATCTATCAAGACTCCACTGTCATTCAAAATGCAGGAGGCCTGAAGCTAAAACATATGAATTTTGGTGGTGTGGGTCTGTGCATTATTGTTCCAGAGAATCTGTGCATTAGTGTTACAAGACTTTGCCAAGGTCTAGATTGGAAATGAAACATGGATGATTAAGATGAACATGAAAAGTTTTGGATTATTCTTTGCTGAAAATGTTAATCTACATTAAGGTCATTCTGACCAAACACTTCTGTATGAATTATCTATAAAATCTGAGTCTACCGCACATTCAAGAGGACTCATTAAAATTGGTAGCAATTACTGCATTTACCTTGCAGCATTTCTTAGATGAATTACAGGTTTAGATTGACCAGTTTTGCCAAAATTTTGATTCCCTTATGTAGGAATTATCTGTAAAATCCAAGTCTACCACACATTCAAGAGGATTCATTACAATTGGTAGCAGTTACTGTATTTACCTTACAACATTTCTTAGATGAATTACAGGGTTAAATTGACCAGTTTTGCCAAAATTTTGATAGATATTTGGAAGATAAAACGCTTGGATCGACCAATTTTGTCAAAACTTTGACATACATTTTTAGATTCGAGAAAGTATAACATGGAGAGACCTAACAATACTTAGATCCCATAAATTCATCAACAATATCAAATACTGCATGGCATAAAATATATAAAACAGAATCATGAACGCAAAAGCTCTAGTGCCTTTCGCATAGGAGACCATGACAAATTACAAGTCCTATTTTCATATTACAATATACCAGGAGGGGCTGAAGCTCGATGGGAAAACAAGTTCAGTATGCCTGAGTTACTTCCGTTTGCCACTTGTTCAAAGCCCCTGGAATTCGAGCAGCCACTCCATCTGCGCAACCGTTTCGACCACTGTGTTTCACACAACTTTTCTTTGAAATGATGATCCTACAAACACCTTATTATTTAAGACTCCTTCCGGTCTTCAATATGTTTTCTCTAGGGTGATTCTGCACCTTAATCTACAATATCTCTCTCCGCAAATCATTTGCATAATACAACACAATCCACCATATTTCTTTCCAAATCTCTATGGCCATCATGAGAGCTTTGTGTAGTGATCGTTATTGTTTGTTTAACTGTAGCTCTGCAATATTTCTTCCCAAATCTCTAAAATGAATGTGCATAATGATTCACATTATCTTTTCACAATTGTCGAAGGTGGTCGTGCATTCAATTTTATGTTATCTTTAGCGTCCACCTTGACATGAGACTTGTTCTAATTGCAGATTAGAAAACCCAAACCAACCTCTACACCTTGATCCTTTTCAGATTGTTCCGGCCATTTCCACTACTCCCTGTTTAAGGAGTCATAACTAGTTTTGAGTTCTCCGGAGTGTTGGCGATTAAGGCCGATTAACTTACAGATATTAGGCAAGGTTGGTCATTTGTCCATCCAACGAAGATCAAAAGGTCTGAGGGAACATAGAGCTGATCATTCAACCACCAATGTAACTGCCCACACTTCACGGAAGAGAAAACAGAGATCAGAACATTGGCAATATCAATGGCAACTGCTTCGTCTGGTTCCGGTTTGTCCACACAAGTCTTGAAATCCATTTAGGAGAAAGAAAGAGAAAGAGAAAGGGTGTTACAGGTCTGAAGATGCTCTTGATTTCTCGCATGAACCGTGTTGATTTATAGCTACATGGCTGATTACCATGAAGAAGAGGATGAGCGGTCATCTTAAAGTGGGCAGCCTTTGAGAATTGGGAAAGGTTCGTGATATTTTTTCTTATTTTTGTCCAGTATCATGGACCACTGCCAAATGTCTCCATCTTTGCACGCACTCCCAAAAAGTGGATTCTCTCAGAAACTCACCTCTCACAACTTGCATTTCATATTTCCACCGACTCATGTTTTATAGCTAAATACCAAATACCTTAGTGTGTTTATTAGGCAGTGTTTGTCTGGCTGGAACCATTGATAGCATCTTTCAAAGCTGACATGATTCATTGAATTTTTATCCAAATACTCACCATCACTTTCCCAACCACCAAGGCAGCGTGGTCCCATTTCATCTCTGACAATTTGCATTTCTTATTTTACTGGTATAGATAGTGACGTACCACCTACTCATTTCTTACCGTTCAAAACAAAGCATCTTTCAAAGCTGACCTGATTCATTGTATACTAATTTAAATGCCCACCACCACCAGCCTGTCCGTTCTCCAACAAACAAAATAATCAACTTTGACCAAAGACTAATCATAACGGACAAAGATTAATCATATGTTATGTAAATGAGTAATTTAATGTAGTTATGAGAAGATTGAATGTGAAGCCATGAATTAATGTTTAATAAAGTTTGATTGCATGAATATAATGATGATGGGTTGTTTTGCATCATGCCTTTGTGCCCTACATACATTTAAAAAATGAAGCCAATGTTTTCCCAAGACAGCGTTTGATGCCTTTGGCCTTTTGTAGGAGGTAGAGACGAACCTTCCCTACCATACGATTTTAGATTTTTCTACTGCAATGTAAAGGGTGAAGAAGGAATGTATAGCATTGAATGTATATTTTATATTCAAGGTTATATCGTCTTACTATTTATAAAAAAATATTTATTTTTTAACCGTTGTCTTTTTGGTTCAACGTAAGAAAAGAATCTTTGGTTGAACTTTAGAAAAACAAATAATGAGGTCTTGTAGTGGATTAGTAAATCTAAACTATTTAATACCAAAAAAAATTGCTTTTAATTAAGGTTTAAGTAGTTTGTCATACTATCCAGGACCGTTATTGACTTTTATTTCGCAGTCTATAAATTATCTATGTAGTTTTTTTGGCTGGGTTTATAAATTATGCAAACTAAGGGTATTTTATTATTTTTTGATTTTTTCATATTTTCAAAGATGTGGTGATGATTGCAATATTTGTTGAGGTGAAAATTTGATTTTTTGAGGAAGAGTAGGTGGAAGATGAATTTAGTAGTAATTTATTAATTGAATGAGGTTGTTAATTTTTTTTTCTAAATATTTATTTAGTTTTAAAAGAGAATTTTTATTCATTAAGAAGATTGATTTAAATTCATCATTACATGAATTTTCATTATTTTGGTACTTTCTAGGTGGAAAAATTGAATGAATTGATTTGCAGGCTCATTTTAATGTCAAGTCTCAATTTGGAGATTTGGAGTCCATAACCTTATAGAGCTAGTTAGAAATTTCAAATGGCACTTTGGGGGTCCAAACTTTTCGAGCACTGCTCAAAATGCCTCAATGTTGTTCTATACATTGAAATATTTTTAATGGTTTGAAAATCACCTTAATCAGAGTTTGTATGTGAGTGTTATGCCTTTTGCAAGTTGGTTTATTGTGTTGACCACAATGGAATTTAGTGGTTCCACACTAGCCCCCATTACTCACATACGTGGGGCTATTGACATGTGAAATTTCAAAAAACAAAATAGAAAGTCAGAAAACCTAACATTAATTGAGTTTTGATGCATGCAAAAACCCTAACCGTAACCCTAAATGGTTATTGAGTTATGTTAAATAATGGGTCAACAAGAGTTTGGTGTCTACACTAAACAACATGGTTTATGAATACATCTATTCCATCTAACTTTTGAGCTCCTACATGACTCTTGGAATTCCTAGTGACTCTACACATTCCATGTGTGACCCTTGGGCTTCCACACTTTCACATTTTCTAATTTTGATAATTACATAATTAATTTCCACCAATAATGAGGCAAAATTACATGAGACAAAATTACATGAGACAAGATGACACTCTTGTGTTGACACTTTGAGAAGCCATAATTTAGTGACTGTGACATAAGACTTCATTATGATGTAACAATGCCAAGTTCTTCTCTTTGTTGTTATGCCTTTTGTCCTTCGTGATAGATCTTGCTTGTACTTCATCATCATCCTCCAAATATTTTGGTTATAGCACTAGATTCTTCCATGTCAGCTCAATCTTTATTAATTTGTCATAGTTCATAGTTCCTTTATCCCTTTGTGTCTCATCTCCATATATAAGTGCCTTCTTGCAACTTTCCTTGATGTCCTCTTTCAACATCATCTTGCCATGGTAGAATGACAACACCTGAAAATGAAATTCACTCATGACAAGACAACATCATTCATGAAATCACCTAGTCTATCTTGTTTTCTCATGAAACATGCTAACTATGATAGTGTAATGTGCATAATTAGGAGGCAAGGAGGAGGAACTAGGCACTGTGATTTCACAATGCACAGTGGCAAGGGAGAGACAAGTTGGGGATTGTGCATTAGGAAAGTACATGAGGTAGGGATGGAAGTCTTTCCCACTATAAATGCGTAGTGTGAAGTGATTGAGGGAGAGGATCTAGGTGTTACATAGTTGAGCACCACAAGACTGAAGGATGGCCCTGTTGCTCACTACAGTGCACAGTGGAGGCAAGGTTTGGTCAAGGTATTGTGTAGTTGAGCACTGCAGGAGACAAGAGTGATACACTTGGGCACTATAACTGTGCAGTTCATGGTCGCAGAAGAAGAGAATCAAGGGGCTACATAGTTGAGCACTGCAATGGTCCAAAGAAGGCCCTAGTAGCCACTGAGAATGCACAATGCACAATTCAAGATAGGGTTGATCAAAGATTGTACATTGACCAAGTGTAACTAGCAGGAAGAAGTGACTGAGCTCTAAGGTTGGTCAATGCAAAGTTGAAGGAGATTGTCCTCTATTATTTGTCATTGTGCAGTTCCAGGAGGTAAGATCTTTACCAATGTGGCTTAAGAATGCGTAGTGTGAAATTCACTTAGCTAAGGGTTGAAGGTTAGTTGTGGATTGTATAAGTTGTGAGGACCAAGAGAACTCCAAAATTGACTAAGTGTGGAATTAGTGAGACAATAGGGTAAGAGTAAAAGCATATAAAAACTCTTAAACATGATCACACACTCATAAATGATCAACCACATGACTAGAAGATGTACAATATCCAAAATCAAGATTTAAACAAAGAAATGACAGTAAAGGGACACTTATTTCCAAGCGCAACACTTAAGTTGCAACCTTTACACACACGTGTCGAGTACAAAGAGAAAGTGTCAAATGCCCTGGGAGTCTATCCAACACATGTCCCTATGATAGATAGAACCTACTAATGCAAGAGAATGTGCTAGAGTTGCCTTCCAAAGGTGTGCCAAAATTGCCTTTCACAAAAGACGATACTTCCCTTAGCAAAAGACAACACTTCGGATTACTTTAGAAAAGAAATTGAAAACTTAGAGAAAAAGTATGGAACATCTTCAATAGCTCAAAATGATAGTTCACACGAACAATGGGAAGCTCCAAAATTTGAATATAGGAAAAATTTTAAGGGTGTTGTAGTAGCGACAAAAAATTCTTTTCGAAATTTTCTTTAGGCATTTGTCACCTTCACACTTAAATGTTGTATATGGATGACAAGGAGGAGTGAGGGAAGACATTAGAATAGAATCCATCAAGGGATTTTTGAGGTAAAAAAATAGACCTCAGAACAAAAAATGTGTTGTCAAATCAACTTTAAAAGAAAATGTAGGATTCAAAATGATGATGTTAACCATAAGGGAAATTATTTTTACAGGGAAAGAAAGAAAACTACTTTTAAATCTTATCTTTTGACTTATATCTAAATTAGTGTGACTAAAATTTCAAGTATAGGCACTCGTTGGATGCATAATTAAATATCTCATGCAATGAGAATGCACAACATGCTTTTGATAGATTCATAGTGAGTTAAAGTGGAAATACATGAAATAAATGTGTTTCAAGAAACACTTTTTCATGTATTCCAAATTTATTTAGTGTGGTTGTACCAAAAGTATGCAGAGCGTTAGGCCAAGGATAAGTAACTCGATGGATGAATTAAATTTATTAAAGTGAATCACATATTAATACAATTAGAATAAATTTGGTTTTATCTTCTAATAGGTTCAACGACTCTTCATATTTTCTTAAAATAATATTAATAATATATCATAATCCAAGGATTAGGTATATAACAATCGTTTTCTTAATACAAAGGGTGTTTGTAAGTCAAATAATCTTTATAATTTTTTTGCTTCAAAGTGATTTAGTGAAGATATCTACAATTTGCTCGCTTGTGGGACAATGTATCAATTGGATATCTTGACCTCTACATAATATTGAATCAATTGGATATCTTGACCTCTACATAATATTGAATCAATTGGTACTTTTTGTTGATATGTAATCTATGATTCTTGATGAACTTGATTACAAAAGTGTTATCAATCAAGAGTGAAGTAGCATTCACTTATTACTCCAACAAATCCTCTAGCATCTTCCCAAACCACATAATCTCCTTTGTTTCCCATGTAGTGGAATCCACTATAACAAATTGTTGGCATGATCTCTAGGAGATAGTTGTTGATCCAAGACTCACAAATCATCTTGAAGTAGACATCCCATTCTCCTTATCCGTATCAAAGTAAAAATCTAATTTTCCAACGTGTTTGAAGTCTTCTACCTTAGAGTATTTGATTCCAAAGCCATGTGTTCCCTTCAAGTACCTTCGAACTCTCTTTGTAGTACACCATGTCCTTCACAAGGTTTTTGCGTGAACCCAAAAAGGATCCCAACTACAAATGAAATATCTAGTGTAATAGTGGTAAGGTATATAAGGCTCCCCATAATTTTCTATATTTAGTTGCATCCTAAAATTCGTTCACTTCTTTTGATGCTAATTTTAAAATTTTCTCCATTAGAGTAGAGAGAGGATTACCACCAACCATGCCAAATTTTTTCACAACTATCCAATGTACTACTTATTTGAGATGAATACATACTTTTTATTCTAAGTTAATTAAATACCAAAGTAGTAGTGATGATGTCCCATGTTTTTCATCTCAAAACCCTTCTTCAATTCTTCCTTTATGGACGTAATGCATGCTTCATTATTCCTTGTTATCAAAAGAACATCTACATACACGACAAGATATACAACAATTTTGGAATCATTTTTGAAAAATAAAGTTGCATCATCAAGATTAAAATGATTGAAATAGATCTTCATAAGGTGCTCAATTAGCTTTGCATACCATGTGTGAGGTGATTTCTTTAGGCCATACAACTTGATGAACTAGTATACTGTATATGCTTGACCCAATGTAACAAATCAGTTTTTGTTAAGACAAGTAGGTGTTGACTTTCAAGTATCCATTCAAAAAGGTTTCCATCATTGGGTGTACCATATTCAAGTGTCCTATTCATTCTTTATTATACACCATTATGTTGAGGAATGTATGGGACACTGGTTTGATTATTGATCCCATGTTCGTGAAGATAGATTTATAAATCATTTAAAGTATATTCCCCTTCATTATCAATATGAAGAATCCCAATATCATATTGAGCTTCATTTTCAGTCCATATTTGAAATTTTTTAAATGTTTCAAATGCTTGAGATTTCTATTTCAATTAATAAACCTAGCACATTGTGGTGTAGTGATCAATAAAAGTATATGATATATTTATTACCAAAGGAAGATGGAATGGGCATGGGACCGGAAAAATTAGAGTGATTCAACTCTAGCTTTCTAGTTGATGTTGAAATGGAATCATGAAAAAGTTGCTTCTTATGTTTTCCAAGGCTACACACCTCACATTGCTTCAATTTCCTTGGAACCGTGGGAAAACCAAAAACACCATTTTCTTCAACATACAAAGACTATCATAATTGATGTTTCCAAATATAGCACGCCATAAGAGACTAGAAGACATTGTATCTTCATCGTGGTGAGAAAGATATACATAATCTATGCATGCACAAATGTCGCTTTTAACCTGACATTTTCTCATCCGCCCATATTGTCATGATGACCAATTTGTTGGAAGAATTATTTCAAAATTTCCACCAAACATGTAATTGAAATGCCCTTTCTATAAAATGTGCACAAGAGACAATAATTCCCTTCATTACTTAAGAAGATAGAGAACATCACGCATAATAAAATCTAAGAATCTAGATAATTTAAGCCTAATGGTGCCAATTCCCATAAGTTTGAGATTGGAACCATTTACAAAGATTAATCCACCCTCTACACTATCATTCAAATTTTAAAATAAGTTTTTGTTGATGGTGTTGGACCCACCAACATTAAGGGGATATCCCCGATATGAAGTCCTAATTAGACCTCACACCATTTGGTGTAGGAGTCCCATCTAGATCTATGGGTTGGTTGTTGATGCAGTGGGTGTTAATGATATGCCTTTGTTGCGAATATACATAGAGTGATGTATGGTGACTATGGTGAGAGCAAGTGTGTGACCTTGTGAAAGGTCAAGTGCAATGCATGAAGGTTCAAACACATGAAGGGAAAATAAGTGAGCTCCTTAGAAGCCTGTAATAGTACACAACTTGAAAGGAACACACAATCTTAAATGAAATCACACACTAATAGGCGAAATAGTTCAAAATTTAACAATGATGAAATAATACAACAACACACATTCAACAAGATTTGTAGCAATACAAACGACATAGTTCATAAGTATAAGTGTAAGTTAAATAACCTAAATTGCAAATACAACAAGAATAGTCCTACTATACTCACAACATATGCATGAAAGTGTGTTGACTCTAAATTTTTATTAAAATTGAAAGCTCCAATCATACATACACCATTGATGAACCACTAACCCCAATAGTGGAATGTGAATTCAACAACACTTGATCCTCCAAATAAGAATAATCCCTCTATGCTACAAAGAAGTCAAGGCTCTCACAAAACTCGCAAGCTTCTTTCTAAGACTAATCCTAGCAAACTTATTAGCTCCCAATAGCCCTTTACATGAGTTATGAGGATATATTTATAACAAAAGGGGTGACTCTTCACATTCCTCTTTGTGATTCAGCTTGATAGCCTGACAAGAAAAAACACTATGATGCTTGTGTTTGGGGAAAGTCTAGCTCAACAACATCCACTTGATACTTCTCAATCACATATCGATGCTAATTCCAATATTGTGCAATGAAATCCCCAAATTGCATGATGGTTTCTAGTTGGAAGCAAACTCTAGCCTCCATAACATCCAGGTACAATGATTTGGAACCAATTTTAACTTCCTTCTCGAGCAAGATCAACATTGTTCTAATCTGGAGAGGACAATTGATGTAGTTCCGCATGTTCTGTCTATTCAACTCCAAATCATCCTTGGTGGCAATATGTCTCAGCTGCTCCAAGTACTCTTTGATCTCTTGCCTGACTTGGTGTTTACGTTTTTCTTTGGTGAGAGAGCCAACTGATTGAATCCTATGTGTTTTAACCAAGAAATCCAAACTTTTGTATAACAGTACATATGAGGCATGAATGCCACCAATGGTCAAGGTGATCTGGTTGTTGTTCTGAATCAACATTCGAACTCTCATTTTCTCTTTCTCTAGCTCTACCTGTGACTTCCTTTTCTTTCCCAAGTTAAGGGATGCCCCTTTGTATCGTATTGTCCATTCATGCACGTGGATGGTGGCAACTTCTACATTCCTGAGTGTTTTCACAAAGTATTTTCTCTACTGTTGAAAGCCATGCAAGTGGAAAACTGCCTTATCTATGGTTATAAGCTCCTCATAAAGGTCCCACATGGTCTCTCCAAGTGTTGATGCTTCACCAAGTATCGTTTCTCTCATCTTCTCCAAGTAGACCCGTGCAGAAGATGTGTTATGTGATGCTGTGTGACGTTGTTGTACCTCTTTCCTGGTAGCCTGTAAGTTCTGTGCCAATTTCTTATTATTGACCTTTAAATATTGAGTGTTTGATATTGCTACAACTACAAAGGCCAAGTTGGCTTCGATAATGGCATTAGGATTCTTTCTGATGTCCGCCACTATAACCCTCTCTTTGATATATGCAGGTGATGTTAGGTCATCCGAAAAATGTTTCCTATGTGCTTGTACAATCTTATTTTGAAGTACATCATACGAAATATTGTACATGTCCATGATTGGATCATCGTCAAGAGGAACATCTTCCTCTTCCTCACTTGGAGCTAACTCTGCTGCTAGAGGTGGTGGAAATTGAATGGTGACCTGTTGTGCACTAGGCACTAGGTCGACATCCTATTTTTGTGGCCTTGGTTCCTCCTCCATATCCATAATCTTGATCAATTCTTCAATTTGCTGAGCAAGCTCCCGATCCTGCATCTATCTGCTCTCCTCCTCTATTGTTGGCCAGTTCTGTTCTTGCTCTTCACCTTGCTTCTACATTATTTTTTCTATTATTGTGCCTTTCCTTTCTTCTTCCTCCCACTTTTGGTTCTTTTCTTGTTATTGCTTATGTTATTCCACGTCCATTCTCCTCCATTTCTCTTCTCTCTTCCTCCATTATGTTCTTTGCATCCTATGTTTCCTATTTGCTTCAATTTCTAAAGCTACTTCCATAATAGCTAGATCCACTTTCATCTTGCAGCTTATTTATCCCCATGGATTGTAAGGAACCTTTCTCTTTCCCTTATCCTGCACGGAGTTGCTCCCTTCTGATGGCACTTCTTATGGAGTTACTTCGTTCTGCAAGGTGACCTATGAAGTTCCTATTATACTGACCGACTCGCGGGGTCTTGAGGCATTTTAGAAATTCTTCCATGGATCCTTATTTGGCAAATGAAATGTCTCTTTGAGCCACTGATAATGTATTCTCGCACAATGGTATTTGCAAATACCATGGGGATCATACGAATTAAAGTCTCCGGTACCGAATGCAAAATTATCTACTGCCTTCTTCAATGTCTAGGACTTTGAAATTATGGATCTCATACAATCCAACATGCATACAAAGAGTGGGCCATGATGCTTTCTTCTTCCTATGAAAGGCTAATGACAACCCTATGGCAAGATGATATGAAACTTATTGCATGGCAAGCTTGTCGGTGGCATACCTTGGCAAAAGATGCGACTAATTTTGAGTGTCAAACATTTTAAGGAAGGTTCCATCGGGTGAGGAAAACCAATCTACGATCTCTGATATTGCCTCCATTGGTCCATGTGAAATTCAAGGTGGTTCTTCCTCAAAGATCAACTTGTAAAGCGGAATGATGAAGTGGTCAGTTAGTTTCTCATTACTCCTCGATGAATGCAATCAGAAAGACACTTGCAATAGATATACATGGTAGGGTCTCATGGTTTCCATGTCCATTCCATGTCCGGAAATGGATTTTGTGCACATATCGCATCTACTATATATGCATACATATAGAATGTTACTTTCCTACCCTTCGGAAGATTTTAGGCATGTACTACACGGGGCTCTCAACTGTCGAGCCAACAGATCTGACCAGTTTAACCGCTTCCCCTTGTTCAGAACTTGGTTCAATAAGACTTCCCACCCTTTAGTAAAGGTCTCCATGCTCTGTTGACTGTAAATTCTATAAGCTAAGATAACCAAGATCTGGGAGGCCCTCCTAAGAGACTTTGCTATGAATGGGTAGGTTTCTGTCAAAATTCAATGGCTATTTCACCCAACCTTTAATAATATATATTGTAATAGTTTGGAGATTTGTGTGGTGTAACTTTTTGGGATTGAGAGATCAGATCTCTCAATCCCAAATATATATTTTTCTCACATAGTTGTTGGTGGCATGGAAGTATGATTACATGAGCGTTACTGACTCAAGAAAATGATACATACGCTGATAATATCCCACCAAAAAAGTAGCAAGCTTTTGTCTGTTGACACTGTTCAATGTCATGGTCTTCACATGAATGTGTGAAACAATCCAGCTGATGACACCTGCACATGGGAATACTAGATATTTGAATGCAACCCTATATAATTCCAACTACTGAACACTGAGATATACCTGACGGTCCTCTAGATCTATAGTAAATTTCTTTGCTGAAAAAGATTCCTTAACTTTCTTCCATGTTACATCTATCTACTTTTCCACAAACAGTTGAGTGTCCACATACATTGGAAAGTTCACTGGCGTTTGTTCAACTACTTCCCAAGTACTTCTTTCAGTGGTATCTTTTGAAGCATCTCTCTTGTTTGTGATGGTAACAATGAATACTGGAGAGAAACGCTCAACAATTATGGTACTTGTGGGACAGAAAAGGCACTCATGGCAAGCAAACATTAGCTTTTGCAAATCTACCTTCAAAGTAAGATTAGGCAGCAACCCAGAAAACTAGTTATAGAGATTGCACAATTTTCATGAGAAAGTGAGGGGGAATGGTTGTGGTAATTGAACATTGTGCAGTGCCATCAGCGAAGGGTGCATCCTGAGGCTTGAGAGTGTGCAATGCACAGTTCATCATAGGTAGTGACTAGGAGGGACTGCGCATTGTGCAGTCTCAGTGGCCAAGGTGGTAGATTAAGCCCTGTAACTGCACAATGTGAAGTGGGGCCAACCTGTACGACGCATTGCACAGTCTCAAAGGACAAGCTCTTGACTTGAGCCCTAGACTTGCGCAATGTCGAACTAGGAAAGCTAAAAACTGGTCAAGGGAAAATGTAGATATGCCTGGTGAAAGTGTGGGAAACAAGAAGGTCTAAGTGATGATGTGATTTTGAGTACAAATTTGAATAAGTATGGATGAATAAATGTAAATCAAGTGTAGAAAATCAACAAACGGAAGGAAAATCAAATATGTGAGGAGAGTCACTGAAATAGTGACCATCGGTACAAAAACAAGAAAATCGATTCAACACTTGTGAAAGGTAAATGATAGACTAAAAAAATGATTTTACAAGCTAATATAAGTTGAAACTCCAACAACCATGAAGAGAAACAAGCAAAACAACACTCACATAAGCAAAACGACAAAAAGTGACAAAAAATGATAAAAGACAACAAAAGCAAAACTCACCCAGAAAAGCGACGACAACTCAACCAAAGATTTATTGATCTCCTCGGGAATGTTATATCTCCAAGACAGAATATACAAATGAGCTATATAGGCATCAATTAAATGGATTTTAATGAATTAGGGTTTATTATGCGCATGCCTAAAATCAAGAAAAAAGTGACAGTTGGTGGAAATTTCTAAAATACCAACTGTGCCTCCTTTGGGAAACTAATAATGAATCCATATTTTCTAGGGATTCTTTTTCACTTTTTGTCGTTTTCGATATTTTTATTTTTTGAGAAACTTGCCATGCAAACTACCAAGAAAAATTGTGCAATTCTAGGGAATTGGTCAACTTTCTGGATCAATGCATTGCGTAGTTTTTGAGCTCAAGGGATGGGTTGCGCAATTTCTGGGCTCAAAGTTGGGTTTCCTTCCATGACTTCCAGTCTGGATTGTGCAATTCCAATCATTAAGGTTGGCTTGCCCTCATGGATTGTAAAGTTTCTAGAGGAAAGACCAGGATTGTTGTAAGGCCAAGTAAGGAGGTTAGCTAGTGACTTCAAAATATCAGTGAAGTGTGAAAGCAATAAAACACAAGTGCAGATGAAAAGGATAAGTATCAACCAAATCATGAATACTTGAAAACAATACAAGATAAGCCCATGTAGATAGGAAGGAAGGCTCCAAAATCAAATCAAATGCAAAATTTTGGAGGGTGGTTATAGCCGCTACAACACTTGGCGACACACTGGTAGAACTACAGCTCTCTGTATGGATCTTGTCTCGTGTAAAGTAGGTCTAAACATTCCGGAAGCGTTGTTTAGTTCATTGATTACCACAACTTCTTCACTTTACTTGAGTTAAAGATATATTCCCTACCATTCTCTTCATCAACGACACACTAACCAAGCCAAGTCAAACTGAGCTGTTTTGATTGGGGATGAGGAGTATATATATGCACAACTCAAATGAATTGTTAGAGTCTTAGTTTTCGTCTCTGGTGTTGCTTCACTGCTGGCAAGCTTGGACAATACCCTAACACAGTCACTTCAAAACACAAACATTGCTTCGCTGTCAGCGAGCCTGGACAATACCCCAACATAGTTTCTTACTTTGCCTCTCTAGGTAAGAATCCTTTCTCTTATTTCGGACTTTATTTTTTTTTTTTCATTTTTTTCATTTTTTTTTTGTTCATAGAACTGTGCATAGGCACTTATTTATTTCATGGGGTGGAAGAGGGATCTTGACTTATTGAGAGAAAAAGCAGTTGTCCCTTCAGAGAAGGATGTTTATATACACCTCTGACATACTTTTTAAGGTTTTCCTCCCCTTCTTAATCCACTCAAATTGGTTGACAAGGATTAATAAAAAATAATAAAATACTAATTAGAGTAGGTGGTACTAGTTAAAAATTCAAAAATCGTGGTTTCACTGCGATTTTCTCCAAAAAGGAACATATTTTCCATTAGAGTATCATCGACTAAAATAATGCAAGATTCACACAAAGAGAGGAAATAGACAAATGGCCAAGCATTGATAGTAGTACAACTTCCTCTTGGACTTGACCATGCTTTCTCAAAAACCAAACACGGTCTCATGTAGAAACTATCCTATAAATGAAAAGAAAACAAACAAAAGAAAATAGCGGAGCAGAAAGTAAATCAAAGAAAACAACTAAGAAAAACAAACAACTACTCCTACTCCTAACCTAATGAGAGCATAGGCCAGAATCATGTGAAATGATACTTCCAATGTATCCATCGGCACATTGGCTGGCCTATGTAAGTGAAGGAATGCATGTCAAGAAAGATATTCAAGCATAAAAATAAACAAAAAACATAAGACAATACAAACCGAAATGTTCAAAGTTTGAAAGTACATAAAAAAAAGTAAGAAAGAAATGCACATGGAAGACATTCTGCAGATGCATTGTGGTGTTTAGACACACTGCGACTCGAGGACATTCAAGAACAAACTTTCAAACTGTGGAAACAGGCGAACATAAACAGAGAAGAATATTTTCATCTTGCAACTGTGCTCAGCAGGTATGACTCCTCCAATGACTGAGCAATAAGATTGTGAAATATAGATGGAGGATGTGAAAATTGTAAAACATATTGATTTTCAATGTGTGCGGCAGAGTGATGAGGAGCCTTGAAATGTTCAACATTGTTCTGATCAGAAGTGGAACTAACTGCAAGACTACGAGAACCTGACATAACCATCATCTCAGTCTGAAGTGCCTCAAAAACTTGTGGAAGTTCCATCTTGTCGGAATATGGATCATCAAAGATCAGTGGCTTGGAAAGATCAAAAATAGAAAAACTAGAATCGTGACCAAATGAATCAACAAAAAGGTCACAAAAACCACGATCAAAAAGTTCAAGATCGAGAAAAGAGGCATCCTCATGATCTAATGACTCGTAAAGAGGGGAATATTGAAAAAAAGAAATTTCACCATCTATATTTTTAGAATGATGAGATGAGAGATTGGGGAGATTAAGAAGAGATTTTTTTTCCTCTCTGCATTCAGATGAAAAACTGGCATTCAACATGTCCAGAGAACGATCAAAAGTAGTAGTATCATCAGAAACTAAATTTTCACAAAATTTAATAGGAATGACAGAATCGTGGAAAATGTTAGGATAATGAGGAAGAGGTGCAGAAAGAGAGGAATCATCCTTCATCACAGGTTCTTGTTTATATGTGCTCTCTCACATAATCATCGTAAATGATATGGCAAGTTGGATGCTAAACACCAACTCCATCCAAAACTTGATCCTCATGAACATAACGAGAAATATTTGGAGTAGGTGAACACAACAACTCACAATCTAGAGGAGAGAACACTTCATCACAACCATTAGATTCGTAGTCAAACCTATGCTGAAATTCTGAGTATGTGGGATGGGATAAGATGGTGGTAGATCAACAGATTAATTCTCAAGTTCCCTACCTCAATCTGCGGTAATGGAATTGTTTGATGAGAAGGAGATGGAGGGTCACTTGGAATAGCAACTTCGTCCATCATAAATTTAGAAGCTAATACCGAGGTATGTTGGGAGACTTTCAAAAGATTCATGTTTGTGCAGATTATCCGAAATGTGAACAAGAAATTGGAATATCTCCAACAAGAAAGGCCAATCAACTTCATCTTCAAGAAATTCAAAGAAAATATGAATGAAACGATCATGAAAATTCTCAAGAGTTTCATCAGTTGCTTTTCGCAATTGCAAAATTTTCTTGCACAAAGATTTATGATCATATACATCAAAAGCACAGAACAATTATGTGGAAAGATGATCGAAAGAGTGTATGGAGGCATTAGGCAATGTGTTACACCATTCCCTTATGTTCCCTTCGAACATGAGAATGAACAGCCTACAAGCAACATCCTCATAGTGGATATTGTGTTTCGTGAACAAATCAAGAAAACAAGCAATGTGCTCAAAGAAAGTTGTTTCACCCTCGCCACTGAATTTGAGATTTGACAAGTCATCAATAATTTGCGCTACCACTTTCCGATTTGTGGGTCTATAGAAACATGTTAGGGTTATGATTTTGGGAGAAGCCATAAATGAGTGCAAAAATTCAAATAGACTTCATGGGCTCAACTTATCATCTGGCCCTCCTTCTAGCACTAGAAATGTTGACAATGTTATACCTGAAAACATTCATGGGATATCCCCGATATGAAGTCCCAATTAGACCTCACACCGTTTGGTGTAGGAGTCCCATCTGGATATACTGACTGATTGTCAATGCAGTGGGTGTTAATGATATGCCTTGGCCACAAATACGCATAGAGTGATGTATGGTGACTTTCGTGAGAGAAAGTGTGTGACCCTGCGAAAAGTCAAGTGTGATGAATGAAGGTTTCAACACACGAAAGGAAAATAAGTGAGCCCCTTAGAAGCATGTAATAGTACGCATCTTGAAATGAATCTTGGTGCCATGCCTGCTGATTATCAAACCAAAATACCTTTCTTTGATTCCACTCAAACCATTATAGCTCAGCAACATGTTGATAAAATGAATGATTTCTTTGACCTCCATGAAGTAGAGATTGAAGATGTGACGATAAGATTGTTTGTACAAATCTTTGGAGGTGAAATTCGAAAATGGTTCAGAGCTTTACCAACAGCTTCTATCTTCACTTTACCAATCCTCCATAGGCAGTTCCTGGATTGGTGGGAGGTGAAGAAGAATCCACTTCAGATTTTTTCCGAGTATGAGAACATCAAAAGAAATGTCAGAGAGAGTGTGCAAGACTATTGTGTGAGATTTAATGCAATATACAACGCTATTCCTGGAAACATTAAACCATTGGAGGGATTGGCTTTGCTCAAGTTTCCGGATGGTTTTGATGCTGATATGGCATATCAGTTGTGGGAAGGTGATCCTACCACACTGGAAGACATGCAAAAGAATGTTGTGAGTGTAGAAGCAAACTTGCAGGCCAAAAGAGCAAGAATGAGATCTGAGAAAAGAGTGACCATGGAAGAAGAAGAATCTACTTCAAATGTAAAGATGGATACATTGATTCGAATAGTGGAGAGGATGGTTGACTGGTTATCCATCATAGATAGAGTTGAACCACCAATCCGAAATCCAAATTTTAGAGGACAGCAGTAGCCCCAATTTTGAATCAAGCAGAGAGAACAAAATGCACAAGAGCAACCAACGCAACAACAATAGATCAAAACTCCCTTATAGCAAAATTATGTTCAAGGAATGGAAGAAGAAGATGAGGAAGATCCGGTAATTGAAACAAATCACTTTTTCACTACTGATGGTATGCCTATATTTCTGACTGAAGATGAAGAATACGCAGAGGTTCCAGACATTCAAAGGGATGAGGATTACATCTTAAGGTGTGGTTTTGGAGGCTGAATATGATGATTATCAACGTGGTTATATGAATGCTTTGACTGCACAGTAGAGGCAGTACTCTTTAAGGAGTAGAGATGTATCGGTCAATCCTATTCCGAAAAGAAAGGATGTGCAATCAAATAATGATTCCTCAAACACTCAGAAGAAAGGGAAAGAGCTTGCTGATCCAAATCCCAACAAGGTACCATCAACAAGTATCACTACAAACAAGAAGAACAATCAGCAAAAAGATAGTGCAACGAAAGCGCAAGCAGATAAGAAGGACATGTGTCAAATAGGTAGAAAATGTTTCATCCTTTAATTTAGAAAGTGAAATTGCTAAATTAAAAGTGTCCATTTCTTTGACTGAGCTTGTTAAGAATAGCAATTATAAACACCATGTATCTAGAATATTGCAAATAGATTCTTTGTCAGACATGGTGAATGTCGAGGATGATCATCCTGAACTCATTTTTGGTCCAGCCATAGAAGGTCATCTTAAAGATAGCGAAGTCCCTTCCTTTTATCTGAGTCTTAGACTACATGAGTATATTCTCCATAATGCTATGTTAGATTCCAGAGCTTCCCACAATTTGATGCCCAAAACCATTATGGAAAAGTTGGGCCTGGATATCACCTGGAAATATCATGATTTGTACTCCTTTGACTCTAGTAGAGTTCGTTGCATTGGTCTCATCAAATATTTGGTGGTTTCTTTAGATCAAATCCCAGCCAAAAATGTCTTGATGGATGTGGTAGTTGCTGATATACCACCTCGATTTGGTATGCTGTTATCTATATTGTGGGGTGCTAAACTCAAAGGAACTTTACAACTTGACTTCTCTTATGCTACCATCCCAGTTTTCGGTCAATTGAGGAAGGTGTACTGGGAAAAGAAAATGAAGTATATGATCACTAGTAAAGAGAAGCCCGTGAATCATCCGATAAATGTTGTACATACTGATTTAGAGTCCTTTGTTTTGTACTCTGATGGTGGATTGAATGATGTAGATATTCAACTTGTAGAAGTAGATGGTGTACCATAAATTTCCGATAATTTTAGAGCAGTTCTTAATCAAGAAAAAGAAAAAATAGCAATTTCTTCTGAGCAGCCTACACAGCAGCAAAAGGTCAGTGAAGAGCAGAAAAATGAAGTAATCAGCAAAGATAAGGTTGATAAAGAAACATAATTCCAGCATCTAGAAGATGAAGCCGGCCTTTGGAGCATGGACTTCGATGGCATTGTGGGTAAGGACGGTGCTGGTATTGGAGTTTGGATTCGAAGCCCTGCTTTCTAGCCTACCAAAGTCCCAAGTAATTTTAGAGTATGTTCCTACAAGTTAGCTTTTGATTGCTCTAATAATGAAGCAGAGTATGAGGCTTTGATTACAGGTCTCAAAATTTTGAAGAAACTGGATGCGAAAAGGATTTATGTTTATGGTGACCCAGAACTAGTGATTAAACAAGTAAAAGGAGAATATCAAGCAAAAAATCCATGGATGAGAGCATACAGAAATGCAGTTCTGGATATTTTGAGGATGTCTCCTGAATATACCTTGATAGCAGTACCCCGGACACAAAACATCATTGCAGATTCAATCCCCACTGCGGCCAACAATTTGAATATTCCAATGAATTCTAGCAACAAATTTGAAATTCATGTCAAACATACGCCTACTATTCCTGATAATTTGAGGTATTGGCAAGTTTTTTGGGATGAAAATGAAATTAATTCCTTTTTACAGAATGAAGGAAAGTTTAAGAATGCTTTCATTGATGATGTTTGTGATTCTGATGAACAAGACATTGAGGTAAATTAGATGGAGGTTTCACAGCTGAAGGATAATATTATTCCTAGATGTCTCATACCTTTAGAGGAGCTTTTTGATCAGGATGATGTGGCAAGAAAACCGGCCTTGGTTCCTATGGACAAAGGAGTTGAAGATGTAAATCTTGGGACAACTGACCAGCCTAAGTTTGTAAAGTTATCAAAAGCATTGTCTCCTGAAGTAAAGGCTAAGTATGATAGATTACTTTCTGAATTTTCTAATGTTTTTGCATGGGATTATTAGATTTGAAAGTGTATGACAAGGATATCATTGTCCTATCAAGCTGAATCAAAAACATTTTAGGCAGAAGTTGAGAAGATTCAACCCAAAGTTGTTTCTATCCACCGAGAAAGAGGTAAATAGACTGTTTAAAGCTGGCATCATTGCTCCAATTAGATTTTCTGATTGGATTTCAAATTTGGTCTCGATACGAAAGAAGAATAGAGAAATAAGGTTGTGCATAGATTTCTGGAACCTCAACAGAGTGTCCTTAAAGGATAATTACCCACTTCCTAAGATGGACCATATTCTGCAAAGAGTAGTTGGAGCATCACGGATGTCACTACTAGATGGCTACTCAGGCTATAATAAGATCTCGGTGCATGAAAGAGACCAAGACAAAACTGCCTTCACAACACCATGGGGAACTTTTCAAGTATGCCAAAATGCCATTTGGACTGAAGAAGGTCGGAACCACTTTTTAGTGAGCGATGAACATAACTTTTGCTAATGAGAAGGATGTTTTCTTGGTAGTTTATTTAGATAATCTGATAGTATTTTCTGGTTCTGATGATGAGCATTTGCACCACTTAAGGATTGTCTTTCATAAATGTAGGAAGTTCGGGTTTTCTCTAAACCCGAAAAAAGAGTATTTTTGCCATGGATGAGGGTAATTTCCTTGGTCATATAATTTCTAAAGATGGTATTCGCATTGATCCTTCAAGGGTGGAGGCAATCCAACATATAGACTTTCTGCGCAACAAAAAGGAGATTCGGGCTTTCAATGGTAAGATGAATTTCTTACACAGATTTATACCAAATTTGGCTGCAGCATTTATGTGAAATAACTAATATGTTGAAAAAGGATAGCACTGTGAAATGGACCGAGGATGCCATGAAATTGTTCAACTTGGTAAAGTTTTCTTTGACCACAACCCTAGTCTTGATTAGTCCTGATTACACTCATGATTTTATTATCTTTTAATTTGCATCCGAGCACACCATGGCTGCGGTGTTGATGCAAAAGAGGAATCAAGTGGAGCAACCCATTTCTTTTTTTAGTAGGAATATTCAAGATATTCCCTTGCATTACAATATCATTGAAAAACAAGTGTTGGCTCTTATAAAAGCATTGAAGGATTTCAGAGTATACATTCTGCATTCACATATTATAGCATATGTTCCTAATGCAGTAGTCAAGGATGTTCTCATGCAAATTGATACAGAGGGAAGAAGAGGTAAGTGGATAGCAGCAATGTTGGAGTATGATCTTGAGATTAAACCTACCAAACTGATCAAAGGACAAGGCTTGGAAAAATTGATGGATGAATTAAATTTACATGCTCTAGACATAAATCTCATTGCAGCAATGTCAAAGGACAAAGATGGTGGCTCACTAATTCAAGTATCATAAATGTTTCTCAAATCACCTTGGTATTCTGATAGCCAACCTGGAATGAAAGGAGGGCATCAACTAGCCTACCAGAAATGCTTGACCAAACTCCAATACCAATTGATCCTGCTGAAGCAATATTCCATCTCCGACTTCGATTTCTTTTGCGCCTAAAAATCGAGTGGCATTATGAGCCTTTCGTACCACAATCACTGGCAGCATCTTTCACCACCTCCTAGAATGTCAAGAAGTAAAGGTAGATCACTAAAACTAAATTCTGCAAAATTCTGCGTTTTAAATAGTGTTCTCTATTGGAAAGATCCGGGAGGAATTCTTCTTAATTGTTTGGTTGAAGATGAATCTCAGCTGGTAATGAATGATTTTCATAGAGGTGATTATGGTAGTCATTTGTTTCGGAAAACAACAGTTAACAAAGTGTTGAGAGCAGGATATTATTGGCCAACTTTGTTTTCAGATTTATATAAGACAGTTATGGGCTGCCATGAATGCCAAGTTTTTCAAGGAAAACGGAAGTTGCTTCCTCTTCCTTTGAAACTAGTTGAAATAAATGCACCTTTCCAACAATGGGGACTTGATTTCGTAGGAGAAATCCATCCCACATCATCAGCTCAACACAGATGGATATTGACAGCTACCAATTACTTCACCAAGTGGATTGAGGCCATTCCGGCAAGGCAAGCCACGGACACGGTAATTATCCAATTTTTAGAATCTAATATTTTGTCTCGTTTTGGTTTCCCTCACAAGATTATAACAGATAATGCAGCAGCATTTAAGTCCAAGAATATGGTTGAGTTTTGTAACAAGTATAATATTACATTGGGTCATTCCACGGAATACTACCGCAGGGTAATGGATTGGTTGAATCATCAAATAAATCCTTGGTGAACATTATCAAGAAAATGTTGGAGGAAAACAAGAAGAATTGGCATCGTAAGCTTGTTAATGCCTTGTGGGCCGACAGAGTGAGAAGCAAGAAATCAATAGGTATGTCACCTTTTGAGTTGGTTTATGGTACTGATACAGTATTTCCTACATCACTTGCAGTCTCGGTCATGAGATTATTACAGGAAGCCGGCAGTGAAGAGGATGATATTCAGCACAGAATTAATCAAATGATTCACCTTCAAAAAACAAGGGAAGAAGTTTCTCAAAACACTTTCTGTTTGCAAGAGAAGATAAAGAAAATTTATGACCGCAAAACCAAAGAAAAAAAGTTTTAGCTGGAAGATGTAGTGTTGTGGTGGGATGCATGGAATGAGGAAAATGGTAAGCATCGTAAGTTTGACAATTTATGGAAAGGACCATATAAAATCTCAGCTTATCGAGGACAGAATGCATTTTTTTAAAGGAAATGGATGGTCAGGAATGTTCAGGAGGGCCAGTGAATGGTAGGCTCTTGAAGCACTACTACTTTTGAGGTTGTTCCTTGAAGTTCCTCACCTTCATTGTATATACCAGTTTGCTTTTCCTTGCAAGGTTTCAAGTACACTGTCATCTGAGCTTGGGGCCCGAAGTGAAGGCTATAAAGTTTGAATGATTTGTGTCAACTTTGGTTGATTTGATTTATAGTCAAGTTTAGAGTCAGTTGTGAGTCAGTTTTCAGTGTGTATTGAGTCATTTTTCATTTTTTGTTTTTTTTTACCGTGTTTCCCAATGGATGAGGCATTTGGTCTATGGTGTTCTTGACACCTCCAAGGAGATGCCATCCCCAATAAGGCCAATGTTAGTGTCAGTATCTTCATACTTCCATCGGGGATCAAAATTTGCTCTTTGCATTTTCATTTTAGGGGTCCCATACTGAAATTTTTACATCATTTCATTAGGTCATCTCAAACTGATCCACTGATGGTTTTCTTCTCTTTAGAAAATCTAATTTCTCCCTCATAGAGTATACTTGCTGACCCTTCTTCAGGTTGTCTTTAGTTATGGTTTCATGGTCAATTTGCAATCATGTTTTCATTATGTCTTAGGGCATGTTTTCATTAGGTCTTAGGGTTTCATTACCAAGGTCAAGAGCATGATTTAAAACTGTAAATAAAGGGTAGCAAGGGTATGAGGATGATAAATAAGTCAAGCATGATGGCTTGTAGGTCATAGTCCCTATATAATTATCTTTTAAACTAATGTAATTTTCACCTCAAAAAACATGTTTTCGAGGTGAAAACAGAGCATTTTGAGTTAATTTGTATTCCTTATGTAGTTTTAAGTCACTTTATGTAATAAATGATCCTGGCTACACCAAAGCATCTCTCCTTGCTACAAGACAAAGAAACATTGCAAGAATCAGTTCAAGTTGAGCATTATCCACCTGAAAAGAAACAAAGAAGAAAAGGCATTAAAACAGAGTTTTGAAGAAGGTCAAGAAAAATTAGAAAGTGGGTTTTTCAAGTGAAAAATCAAAATTTACTCCTATATAAGGTCTCACATTTCATTTTCAAGTTCATCATTCTCATTTGGCAAGCAAGGAGTTAAAAAGTGAGGAGAAGAGGAACGATTGAGTGAGTTTTTGGCAAAGGATAAGTGGTGTTGCACTTCTGGAGGGTGGCGCTGCGCGTTTGGAGCAGTGGTGGAGTGGTGTTGCACTTCTACAGTTTGGAACTATGCATTTTAGGCAGGAGGGTCGGCGCTACACGTTGAGAGTTTGGCACTGCGCGTCTGAACCCAACGCTACATGTTTGGAGATTTTCACAGTGTAAATTTACACTGTGTTCCGCTTCCAAAGGTGGCACTGCGCATATGTGGGTTGGTGCTGCGCGTTGAGCTGAAGGGCCAGAGAGGCCTCAAAACTTCAAAAAACTTCAAAATTTCCCTCTCTTCCCTTCATACTAGTAAGTTGTCCTCACATACTACATGGTTGGTTTACATTTCAAACTTTTAAACATCATTCCCCATGGCAAGTGTGAAACCCTAAAATTCTCCCTTGGTTATGCCTAAAACCCTAAACCCAATTATTCCTCCTATCACCTATCACTAGAACTCTAAACCCTTTCCCTATTACATTCCATAACATCCACATCCCTTATCCCTCTTCCCAAACAACAATATCTCAAACAAACCAAGCCCTCCCTCTCATTTTTATGATTCCTACTCCCTCATTCATTTTCTAGCTCATAAGGTCATCTCCCATCCCCTCACTCCCAAATCACTCTTGCTCATTCCCTTTATCCCTTTTCTTGGAGTATACAACCTCAAATTTGCAAACATGGATAAAGAAGATAGAGATTATGAGGAGGAGGAAAACACAGACAGTGATAGTTCGATAGATAGACCTAGACATCAAAGAAAACCACACAAGGGAGGCAGAATTATTAGGGAAGAGACATCAAACCTCAGAGAATTGCAGGCCTCTCAGTTGGTTGTCACTTGTTTCAGATATCTTGGCTGATATGAGTTATGTGAGCAGGTAGAGAGTGTTCAACATCACCTTGAGCTCACCAGACTTTTTGCAGCCCATCTTTAGGACAACAAGGTAGCTCTTGCTGGTGTGACATTTACAGTTTCACCTTCCATCATTGCAGATGCAACAAGGATTCCGAATTGTAGGGGAGAAGTGGTACAAGGCACAGGACCTGGATGAACATTATTATGAGCCTTATGTCAAACCCCGGTACAGAAAGGAGGTGAAAAGAATTTTTCCTTTCAGATTTCTTGAAGACAAGTATGTCCCCATGATGAAAATCATCATGAAATATTTCACTTGTGAGGGCAGATTTTCCAGACTATACACTTATCACATCAGGCTCCTCATGCATTTTACCAAGGTGAGGATGTTAAATCTCCCTTATTTCTTGTTCAGGAATATTGAGAAGATGGCCATTTTGTGCAGAAGAAGCCACACCCTCAGCAAATGAGCAATCTCTATCATTATTCCCTGATCAAGATGATTGTAATTCATCATCTTAGCCTCTTCAACATCTCTTGGGAAACATTTATTGCTCATGACATCTTCAGGGGTCCTCAAAATACTCCACCAGTGTCTCAAGAAGAAGGGGGACCTTCTAGCAGTACTCAGGTGAAAACAGATGAGGACGCCAAAGGGAGTAGAGCTACTAAGGTGCCCGAGACTTACATGACATATTAGAGGGGCACAAGGAGATTATTTTCAACTGATAGGCAAGTGTTTTCTCTACAGGATGTGGGAGGGACCTTGCGTTCTTCATCAACCCATAGGCAAATGCTAGCTCCACAGGATGTGGAAGGGGTTTTACCTTCTTCATCAACACAGCAGGTACAGGTGTAGCAGCTGCACAAAGGGAAGGAAAATATGCTAGAGGAAAGTCTTGATGATGAGGAGGAGAGAGTGTCTTTGATTTGACAGACCATGATGAGCCGAAGCAGCGTTATACTCATCATGGCGTGGAAATAATTGACTTAGAGGCTCAGGACAAAGAAACAATAAAGGAAATCATCATACAAGAAAAGGAGGCTCAAGTTCAAGCTTTCATGGACAATTTGGAGAGGGCCAAGTATGTCATCACATATTTGGAACAAGATAACAAGCACTTGAGTGAAAAGAAAGTCCTCATGGAGCTGGAACTGCTCAAGGTAAAACGACAAAGTGACAAAGAGACAAATGTCACTTTACCTCTTATTGAGAAGGAAATTGAAGATGATAGAGAGACTTGGCTTGAGAGAGTCAATTTGAATTGAGAAGCTATTGCAGAAGGCTAATAGATACAATCAAATGATCAGGCACATGGCCTACCATTATAGGACCCGAAACAAAATTTGCAACATGAGGGTTAAAAATATGAAAGCTAGGCTAAGGCGGGCTCTAAAGGGAAAAAAGGAGGAGGATCGGCTTAGGTTGCTTGCTGAAGCTTCCTTAACTCATCAGGATACTTGATGATGGTGCTTCTCACCAATTTTGGTCAGGTTTGGAAGAGTTTTTGTCTTTTGAAATTTTTGAAATTTTAAACACAGAAAATCAGGCTCAACGCACAGCACCACTGGTGCAGCACTTCTCCTAGGGGCACCCAATGCACAAATTGTTTGAATTTTTGGATTCAGAGCGATAAGTACATGCACCCTGTGGATTTTCTAAGTTTTTGGGGTAGAACTGGTCCACCAAAAAGTTAAAAAAAACACCCTAAAAATGACATTTCTGCCACTTTTTGGACACACAAAAGCAGTCTTGGGAGAATCCAGTTTTGAGGGGTCAACTGAGCTTCCAATGAAGAAATTCGAGGTGTTTTGGAAAGTATACTTGAATACCTTTCCAATGAGCTATCATGAGCTCAATTTGGATTCCGGGAAGGCCTCCAAAAGGGACCTAAAATTGGCGCTACACATTGGGCCAGTGGCACTGCGCGTAGAGAAGATTTTGCACATGATGGCTATTTTTCCATTTTTTTTATTGAGTTCATGGATTTCTCTCATGGAGGATGTTTTGCCATTGTAAATTATGACTAAATATGATGGATAACTAGTAGTAGAGGGTAGATTCATTGCATTAAAAGTCAATTTGAGTACAAATGAATCAATTTTTCACTTTTAGAGGCAAGTTGTTAAGATGCCTATATTCCTGTTTCTTGTTCAGTTTTGGTTAGATTAGCTCCTCATCTTAGGGATTCGACCCCTGAGGATGGGAGGAGGTTGAAACAAATCCTATATCTTCTTCTTCTTTCTCATTGTAAATGGTTGGACTTAGCTGGATGCTCAGACTTTGATTGTATATCATTTTGTAGCAGTTTAGCAGGAGATTAATAAGAATTGCAGCTATTTTTATGGGATCCATGTGGCATGGAGTTTTAGTACAGTTTTTTCTCTTGTGATCATATGTTAGTATGTTTTGTGTATTCCTTTAATCATTTCATTTCTTCTAAGTGAATGCTTTCAAGTTGATAGGCAGAATTCATTACATCAATGCTCTGCTTTGGGAAAATATTCGCCATTATATGTTTTCTACAGTTTGGAAAGGATCCATGGTAATCACATGCTCTTCCTAGCCCCTCACTAGTCTTAAACACCTCACCCATCAAGCCCTAGAGTGCTAAATCCTATGGCTACCTTGCCCCATTGAACACCCTGCAATTTTGACCTAATTCCCTAGACCTAAATTGTCCAGCTCCTCCTGATCCAACAAAACCCCTTCAAATCAAATCAAACTTTGTGCTACTATACCTAGCCTAATATCCTTTTCTTGATCCAATCATCTTGGCTGAGATCCTTATGGAGAGAGCCCTCTCCCGACCTAGTCGGGCTAGCTACTTGACTAAGCGTGGTTTGTGGTTACCCTGGCATTTCCTTCCTTCAGCCTGAAGTTCAATCCAGGTGATAACACACCAGAGACAGCTAAGCAAGGTGTAAAAAGTCTTAGTATTCTAGAGTTCATTTTTATTATAGGGATATTGTTAATTTTGAGTGTTGGTGCACTATGATGACTTTATAAATCAATCTTAATCCTACATTAATATGTCAACTTGGGATTCATCTTTCTATTTCAAGATTGCAAGAACTGTTTGTGCGATAACAATAAGAGATTGGGATGCAGGTAATTACTATTAACTAATCGTTGCAGAAATAAACAATTTCTTAACAACTCATTAACTCTTAAAGATGTAGAACATGAATTATTCTATGATTCAAAATTGGAAAGATAAATCTACTACAAGCTACTTTCAAACAAAGATCTTAATCCAATCTTCTAATGCCAAAGGTAATCAACTTGAATAATCAAATCCACACGTATTAAAGGAAATTGCCCAAATCCTACTAATCACAAGGAATCATTCAAAGCTAGAAGTAATTGAGAAAAGCATATACTAAAAGGAAACAACATCCATATACAAAATTTACTTTCTGTAAATTATAAAAATGATATTGACCGATCTATAAGATTTACTCTAACTCGAACTGTTGAAGGAACATCAATGTGAATCTTGACAGTAAAACATAAATAACATAATACAAAGGAGCAGTGGATCTTCTAGCGACTGGCCCAAAGCCTCTAGAAGAAAACTGCTATCGAAACTCAATAAATAAATTTAATGGAAAAGTTCAAGTCTTTCATTAACTATCAAAAGAATTACAAAATCACTTCAACTCTTTAAAGTTCAATTTGCATTCGTTGACAAAGTTACTTTCTTTTTTATTTACTAGAGTTATATATTCTATGAAATGCTAGCAAAATCGGAGCTTATCTTGAGGATTAGAAGATCCTCAAGATTACTCGGCTGAACAATCGGATTTCCACATCAAATCCACATTTTGCCTCCTGTCTTTAATGTGATCCACATAGTTGTAACAACAACATATTCCTTTCTTGACATGGTTGTTCTATCCAAAAGGAACAACAGTTATCCAATTCAGTTATCCTGCACATAAAGAAGAAAAAACTTAGACTTTTAATAGTAAAAGCATGTAATTTGTTCATATTGCTTTTTATTTACTTTTCACAGTCTTTCTTCGAGAATGTGATCAAGACAAGAGGAATATTCATGAAAACTATATGCTTAATTAAGTAAGTGACGAGGAAAAACAAACCTTTTCCATGACCCAACATTGAGCAAAAAGCATGGCGTAGAAAACCATGTAGTTTTTGTGGTTTGCATAACCGTGTGGTTGCTGAGTGCTAGAAGAGAATGGTAGTGAGAAAGAGGATGAGGCATGAAAGGCCTTCTCCACATCAAGGAAGGAAGAAGGTTCAAAAGGTCTGGAGGAAGAAGACTTTTTGCAATCATTGCAATCGAGGTGGACATCAAAGAGCCACATGTTGGAGGCTCCATCAAGAGGAGTGTCTCAAAGACAAAGCCCCAGTGCAGGAACCGGTTGGAAGAGTTTTTCAACAAGTGAATCATCTCCAAGATGATGATCATCCACCTTTATGAGTGACAGATTATTTTACTAGATATGGTAGCTTGTCATGGCCACATTTTTGTAAATCATGTGTTGCAATATAAATGTAAAAGTGATGATGTGTTTTCCATCATTTGTTAAAGCAACGATGATGTTTTTTGAACTTTTATTAATATCTGGGGTATTGGTCGCTATTATCATGTAAACTTGACCAAAGAGTGTGTCTTATAAAATCTTGGAAAGTATGAGGATGCTTGGGTCATGAATTGAGCATGTATTTTGCAAATATTGTACTAAGGTTTATAGAGGATGCACGTATCAGTTCATCACTTATGGCTTCGAAGAACAAGGGTGAAAGAGAAACAAGTGTGACCTATTAGGACACTTCAGTTGCAAACAATGTAACATAACAGTTGCAGATTATGTTCATGCTTTTGGAGGACTAAAAGCTCCTCAATGGGGAGGAATGATCAAGGTGGCTCTAAAAATGCTCAGAATCCAGAAATAACTCAAAATATCAAAGTCATCATATTGAAGTGAAACCAAGACCAGATCGTAGTGTGCGTCATCCTATTTCTAACTGCATGAACGACTCCCAAATCCAAGTTCGTATGCTCAAGATATTCGCGGTCAAATTTCTTATCAAACTAGGCCAAGTGGAAGCCACTAATGAGGCAATAATTTGGCAGTCCCGACGCATGGAATCTGGCCACCGGAAAGGGTGAATTTGTCACCTCTTTAATTTTTCTAATATCCCTTAAAATACAGTGGGAAATTTGAAACATTATATGTATAAAAAAAAAAAAAATGTTTGGGTGGTGAGCCACCAACCCCGCCACCCCCAACGACATTCATATATGTTAAATACGATATGTTGGGTGGGCTACCTACTGGCCTACCCACACTACCCATCAACATAATGGTAACCAAAAACAGAGGGGAGCCGACAGGGGTCGAACCCACCTGACCCAAGAGGACCGTCCTCCTAACCGGGCAACCCGATATTAAAATATATTATTGTCGAGTGTTATAACAAATACCACCACTTATAACCAATGGTTAAGACCAAAAAACATAACGTACCCAATTAGGGGAGGCCTGCATGTTTGACCACGGGACCTCTGCCAAACCAACGCCCTAAACTTGCCACCAGTTTCCAACGAGCCAACAACTTGGTTTGGTAACTCTGTCCACACTTTAATATATAAACCTCACTCATTTTCATTCATGGAACCAACAAAGTGGAGGGAACGAGCAAAGAAGAATTAGGTGCTAACGGAACCTAGCTAGGAGCAGGCACAAATTTTGAGGTAGGGTATATTATAGGGGAATATTCCTTAGAATATTACAAGGGAATATTCTCTGATGCAATGAGGAATCTAAAAGATTCCCTTGAAGGTTGATTTTTTATAGAGGGAGAATGATGTTGAATATATAGTCATTTTCATAGAATTTCACAAGGAGCGTTGTGGTGTGCTCAGAATTTTCATTCGAGCAGTGGATTTTTCGGCCATCTCCAGGAAGAAATCTTTGGGGGAAACTTCAAGAATCCTGAGGGTCCAAAACTTGATGGTGTGAGAAAGGGGCCAATTTTATAGTCATTTGACAAGATTGCACGCCATGAATTCAATGGTGCAGTCCATTTCGTCAGCTAAGATTTGAATTTTCTGCCCATCCCCGAAAATGGAGGTGTATGATGCATTGATGCCATTCTTTTATTTTGATTTGCTGAGATGATGTTTTTATTTTTGATATGCTTGATACCATTATGTTTAATAATACTTTTATGCCACGCCATGTGAGAATTTATTAGCTTGTCATGCTGAAGGAGGGCTTGTTTGAGTGAGCGTTCCTATAGGGAGAACGTCTCGTGGAGAGACATGCCACTCTAGTTGAGGGAATTTATCCTTGTAATGACAAAGAATATACTATGTACTCATCATCATCTTGCAATATTAATGAAGTGACCTCCCCACTCTTGACACCAGTGCCCAGAGACGTAACCCACATTGGGTGAAATCTGTTTTTTTTTATGCTCTTTCATATGTAATTCTGCTAACATCACAAAAGTAAAAGATATTGGTTAATTCAGGTAGTTGAAGAGATTTGGATTGCTCATTAAAATTGGTAGCTTACAATATTTACATTGCAACATTTCTTAGATGGATTACAAGTTTAGATTGACTAGTTTTGCCAAAATTTTGATAGATATTTGGAAGATAAAACACTTAGATAGACCAATTTTGCCAAAACTTTGACTTACATGTTTGGATTTGAGAAAGTATAACATGGAGAGGTCTAAAAATAGCTATATCCCATAAATTCATCAGCAATAAACAATGTAAACTTTGAAACGGGAACTATAAACTCAAAACAGGAACTCTAGCCAAAAAACCCCGAAAAAATATCAAAAAACAGTTGTAAAAACGAAAAGTGTGTATACTAGAACGATGATTTTTTTTTTAGGTTCAATTTTGAACATGTTTTAAAAATGGCAGTGAAAACGAAATTTCCATGCAAAAAACAGCTTGAAAACAAAAAGTGATGATACTAGAACGATGATTTTTTTTTAGTGTCAATGTTCAACATTTTTAAAAAATGCTAGTAAAACCGAATTTTTATCTACCAAACAAAGTTGTTTATGAGGAAAAAAACAAATTAATGTTTTTGGTAGAATAACGTTTTTCTTTCCTAAGTATAAATTCAACATGTTCTCAACCATAAAATGCTAGATACAAAAGAAATTGAAATTTTTTCAACTATAAAATTAAAAAACAATGACATTCTAAACAAATTACATCACGAAATGAATTCAAAAGTCATTATTCGTATATTGAATGAAACATTCTCGGAATCGCCCAGCCACCCCCGAGGGGCGGGCGGGCCGTCGTGGTGGTGTGGGGTGGGCGCCGCAACCGCGAGGTGGGCGCCACAGCCCCACCCCGCGCCACCACGGTGGCCCGCCCGTCCCCCAAGGGTGGCTGGGTGATTGTCGAAATCACCCAGCCACTTTGGGGGGGGGGGCGCGCCGCCGGGGTGGCGTGGGGTGGGCGCCATCCCCGAGGGACGGGCGAGTGGCCAAGGTGGTGTGGGGTGGTGTTGTGGTGCCCACCCCACGCCACCATAGCGGCCCGCCCGGCCCCCGGGGGTGGCTAGGCGATTTCTCGGAATCATTATTTTTTGAAAAAAACAATGATTATTATTTTATTTTTTTTTCACATGAAATTCATAATATATATATATATATATATATATATATATATATATATATATATATATATATATATATATATATATATATATATAAGAGAAGAAGAAGAAGAAGAAAATTTTCCTATAAAAATTGTGATTTTGACATGTCATGTTTAGCAAAAAATTATCAGAACGTGTGGTTTTTTAGTTATATTTATGTTAAAAATGGTTATTTTTATGTCAATTGTTAAAAAATATTGTTTTTTTGAAACAATTATTTCATGTGGATTGAAAAATTAATTAACGTTGTATAAATATGTAGAATATCAAAAATTCAAAATATCGACCTATTTCTTTAAATATGCAAAAAAATAAAAACCTCACTACAAAAAAATTATAATTAAAATAAAAACAAGAAAATAAGAAGGAAAAAACCACCTCAAAAATTATTAAATTTACAAAATAATTATTTACATTCCATACATTAGAAAAAAAAATAAAAAATAAAAAGGAGTTTTAAAAAAAAGGACCTGTTGTAGAATTACCACTTTTCTAAATCAGCGTCAAAAACACTACCATTCTAAAACGCAATGTACAAAAAAAAATTATAGTGTCAAAAACTATGCTCTAAAAAAAACATGTGTGTTCCCCTTTTCCAAATCGGGTCACTTTTTTGCTATCTCGACAAAAAGGGTAACAATATGAGTTTCCGTTTCAAAGTTTACATTGTTAATATCAGACATTGCATGATATAAAATATATATAACAAAATCATATAGACGAAATTACTCAATTTCTTTTCGCCTCTGAAACTCTTGACAAGGTACAAGTCCTATTTTCATATTACAATATACAAGGAGATGTTGAAGCTCGATAGCAAAACAGGTTTGGTGCTAATGCCTCGACTATTTCTGTTTACCACTTATTCAAATTCCCTGGAATTCGAGCAACCACTCCATCTGAGTAGTGTTTCAACTACTATGTTTCAAGTAGCTTATATGACACAAAATCTCTTTGAAATGATGATCCTACAAACACCTTAATATTTAACACTCTTTTCAGTATTCAATATGTTTTCCCAAACCTCTAAGCTGAGTATGCACCTTAATCTACAATATCTCTTCCCAAATATTTTGCATAATACAACACAGTGCACAATATTTCTTTCCAAATCTCTATGGCCATCATGATTGCTTTCTATAATGATCGTTATTGTTTTCTAGTGTTGATCATAATAGCTATGAAATATTTCTTCCCAAATCTCTAAAATAATTGTGCATAATGATTCACGTTATCTTGTCACAATTCTCGAAGGTGGTCGTGCATTCACTTTTATGTTACCCCCACCTTCACATAAGAATTTCTCTAATTGCATATTAAAAACCCCATCCAACTTTGCACTACAGTACCAAAAACTAGATGCTCTTAGAAAATGTCAAGGCTGCTATAAGTGGCCACCAACTCACCTCTCACAGCTTTCATTTCATATTTCCATCGACTCATAAATTATATTTAGTTTTATAGCTAAACGTAAAATACCTTTGAATGTGTTTATTAGGGAGTGTTGTTTGGCTCGAATGATTGATAGTGTCCCTTTAAATTATGTAAACGAAAAAAATTCTTGTAAAGCTGGCATGATTCATCCAAATTCTCACCACCACTTTGTCAACTAGGAAGGCAATGTGGCCCCGAAATCACCTTTGACAACTTGCATTTCATATCTCCACTAACTAATAAAATGCCATTGATTTTATATTTTTTAATTATAGATATTGAAATACCACCTACGCATCAACACGTGAAAAACAGATCTTCTTTCAAACTTGACCTTACTCATTTACTATTTCTCTAAATTCCCACTACCATTGTACCAACTATCAAGCTAGGGTGTTTGTTCTCCAACAACCAAAATAACTTACTTTGACCAAAAACTTTGTGTATGGTGGCCTTAAAGACAAAAGATTAATGATGTGTTATCTAAATCACAAATTTCATGGACTCTGTGTTTTGAATGGTTTTTTGGGTCATTTTATGGTTTAATTTGTCCTAGAGAGATTTGTTAAAATTAGAAGTTAAAGTTGTGAATTTTCCACAATTTGAGTGCTAAGGGATTTTTCAGGGTATTGAATTTAAATGACATTTTTGGGTGTCAAAACTTTTCCAACATAGTTAAAAATGCCTAAATATTGTTCTAATGGTTTGAAAACTGCTTTAATAAGAATTTTTATGTGAATTTCATGCCTATTGCAAGTTGACTTATTATGTTGAATACAATGGTATTTAGTGGTGCCACATTAGTCCCTATTACTCACATGTGTGGGGCTATTGACATGTGAAATAAAATAAAAAATAAAAAAATAAAACCCTGAAAACCTAGCATTAATTGAGGTTTGATGCATGCAAAAATCCTAACCCTAACCCTAAATGGTCACCAAGTTATGTTAAATAATGGGTCAAAGAGAGAACTTGAATGGATTCCATTAATTCAATATTGCACTTGTTCCATACTTGAGAAAAGCATCTAAGAGTGAGATTTGAGAGCATAATAAAGGAGGTAGAAGATTTTGAAATAGTCAATCAAGCATAGAGTCAAAAACAACTCCATGGGGTGTCCCTTTATTTATATTTGATTTCATTATTGAAGAAAAAAGAGCAAAGCATGGGTCTCACCTTTCAGTTAGGTTTTCTCCCCTTCCGAGTATCTTAGGTCACATGTTGTGTTCATTTGTGTGGATGGCATGTTAATTTGATTACTCTTTCATTTTTGGATTTTATTTATTTCATAAAATTGACCATTAAGCTAGTAATAATAAATCTATGATCTAAGAAAATAAATTTGATGATAAAATATTTCATAATTTTACAAAATCTATTGTAACAAACTATTCCAATGAAATATTCATGGTATTTTATAGTCATATTGGTTTTAAAGTAGTTTTCCTTCATATTTTGTGAGAAGTTGTAGGATCCAAGAATTGGCTTAAGAAGGACGTCACAAAACCTAGCCATGACGAATAAGTCTAACCATAACAACCCTAACGATTTTGTAGAAGAGATATTTGCAAGGATGGAAGAACAAGTCATTAATATATGTCGCAACACAACACTCCTCATGGAGGCTCTAGCAAAAAAGTTTGGACCTTTCAGAGAGGTTGATAGCTTTAACTTATTTTAAGAGAAATTCTTCGGCGTAAATCACAAGATAAATCAGATTAGATGAGAAACTATGAGATAGTGAAGACCCATAAAATGAGTAAAAAAAAGAGTTGAAGAGAGCAACCAAGTTCCAATGCAATCAATATTTCACACCGCTTTTTAAAATGAAATAAAAAGTGGACGTCAAACCCTATCAAGGCGAGATTGATGATGTTAAGTTGAATAACTAGAAGTGTATTTTAGGGTCCATAATATAGATGAAGAGCAACATGTTTCATTTTCTTGACTAAAACTATATGGCCATGCACTAACTTGGTGAGTGTTAAAGAATGAAAACAATCAATGTTACCAATGTAATTATCTGAGTAAATGTAGTTTACGGTTTAGTCAGTTTTGTAACTATAGGAAGTTATATAACAAAATATCCCATATTAAATTGGTGTTTTCTCTAGAGGCTTAATGTAACTTGGAGAGTCATTTTTGACCTGGAGCAATAAGAATTCCAATCCCTTTCACCGTGGATGTTTCCTTGACACACTGTTATTGTTTTACTGCGTAAATTTCTTGTGTTTCTTGTAGTGTGATTCAATTTCTGTTCTTTATGCATTTTTTTTCTCAATTAAGTGTAATGGGCTCAAAATACCTACAAGTGGTATTAGAGTTGAAGACGAGAAGATCTAGAGTGGGGTTTCATAAGAAATCCAAGGCCAAGCCAAGGAGAGGTTGAAGAAAAGCCAGGGGCCCATGAGGTCATTTTTGTTTTTAACAAACCGTGAACAAATCTGCCATTTTTTTAACATAGGAGTCATAGGAGTCACCTTGTGCTATTAGAAGCCACTATCATGTTATTAAAAACCAAAGTCATGGTAGCTCGTCTTATGGTAGCACGTAAAGTTGGAGTCATGACATCTTGTCTTATGGTAGCACATTCTCTTCCTGGAGATCTGAGTATGAATTGGTGGGGATGGCTAGAGCCCACATCTAAAGAGACTTGTTATGGCCAGGACATATAAATGGGGTTTAAGTGTGAGTGATAAAGTGCTTCAATGGGATTTGATTGTGTTGTATTGCCACTTTCACCGTTCAAAGAGTCCTTTCAAGTATGACATTAGAAGCCCACAACAAGCCACCAGTTGAAGAGTTCGAGTGTAAGTCAAGCCGTGGTGAGGAGTACCTTGTTCTTCTCAGTGGGTTGATTGAGAAACAGACAACCCTGAGCAAAGCTATCATTCGATTGAAATACATAGAGAGATAACCCTGAGCAGAGCCTTCGGTCAATTAAGAGACAGAGAGAGACAAACCCAAGCAAAGTTGTTGGTCGATTGAAAGACAGAAATAGACCAAATCCCCGCCACTAAGGAAATACCTATAACAAACATTTAGAAATCGAAAACTGGGCATTTTTCTTTGGCAGCAAAAAAATAAATAAATAATAATAATAAAAAATAAATAAATAAAATAAATAAATAAATAAATAAATAATAATAATAATAATAATAATAAAAATAAATAAATTATTTGCTAAATTTTTGTTTTCAATTATGAAGAGTTAATTTGGATTTCCAAAAATAAGTGGGATTCTGAAAAATTATCTCAGAAAATTATTGAATTTTTTGGTTTCTTGAAAGAAAATTTAATCAGGGGGTTTGAAGTTTTTAAAATAGAGGAGAAACCCTAATTAAAGAAACCATTACAACCTTAGTTAAAGAAACCATAACAAAGAAATTCAGGAAAAAAACCCTAACTGAAGGAAAAATTAAAAAGGGAAAACCCTAGTTGGAGGACTCAACAAAATTTTATCATTAATAAAGTTATTTGAAAGAGCCTGTGTAGGAAGAAATGGAAAAAATTGCTAATGCTAAGTTTGAGGTGGAGAAGTTCACCAACAAGAATAATTTTTCATTGTGGAAACTGAAAGTAAGGGATTTTCTCGTGCAACAAGGGCTGCAAAATGCTTTCTATGGTTTAGGAATAAACCTATTGGCATGATAGATTTGGATTGGGAGGACATGGATTGTCAAACTCTTAGTACCATCAGGTTGTGCCTCGAAGATGAATTTCTCTTCAATATTGTTTAAGAAACCTCAACAACAGGTTTGTGGGGAAGATAGAAACATTGTATATGACCAAATATTTAACCAATAGATTTATTTAAAGAGGAAGATATATAGCCTTCGGATGAAGGAGGGTACTAAAATTGCAGAGCACTTAAATGTTTTTAATACACTTATTTGCCAATTGTCATATATGGAAGTTAAATTTCAGGAAGAAGACATAGTTATTTCCTTGTTTTGCTCCTTTCCCGAGTCTTGGAATCACTTTGTGACTTCTATCGGTTTAAGAACAAATGAATCTTTGGAATTTGATTATGTTGTGGGAGCTTCGTTATCTGAAGAATTAGCATTGAAACATTCGCACCAAAAGCCATGGTAGCTAGAGGTTGGTCAAAGGAAAGAAGGGATAAATCAAGAAGTTCTTCCAAATCAAAATCAAAAGGCAAGAAGTGTAAAGCCAAATGTTGGTACTACAACAAAATAGGGAATCTCAAGAAAGGCTATTGGAAAAGAAAGGAGTCCATTGAAAACGCAAAGGAGGAAGAAAATCAAGTAGAGTCAAGTATTATTGATGAAGTTTTATATGTTGAATTATGTATGGTAGATGCAACTTTATCTGTTTGCAATGTTTCTCATAATTATGAAAATCGGTTGTTAGATTATGGTGCTTCTCATCACACGAGTCCGCATAGAAATTGGTTCACTTCATATCAAGTTGTGAATAGTAGTTTTGTGTTCATGGGTAATAAGGTATCTTGTCAGACTGTTGGGATGGGAAATGTCAGAATTAAAATGTATGATGATACAGTTAGAAAATTGACTAATTTTAGACATGTACCTGAGTTGAGGAAAAATGTGATTTCATTGGATAATTGGACTCGAAAGGTTACAAGTTTACAGGTCAAAATGGAGTGCTAAAAGTTTTAAGAGGTGCTCTGGCAGTTATGAAGTTAGGAAGATCAGAAACCTTTATAGACTCAAAGGAAGTACTCAGGTTAATGAGACAATGATTGTATCTGAGAAGGCATAAGAAGATACTTGCCTATGGCATTAGCGATTGTGTCACATAAGAGAAAAGGGTTGTCAAGTATTGATGAATCGCAAATTGCTTCCTAATTTGAAATCCTTGAGGTTGGATTTTTGAAAACACTGTGTATATGGAAAACAATGTAAATAGAAATTTAAAACTGGAAGTCATAATAGTAAAGGAAGTTTGGACTATATTCATTCTGATCTTTGGGGACCATCTCCTACTGTATCTTATGGATGTGCATTATACTTATTAACAGTTATTGATGATTTCTCCAAGAAAGTCTGGGTCCATATATTGAAAAGAAAATATGATGTATTCATTGTTTCTAAACAAACTAAAGCTATGGTGGAAAAGAAAATAGACAAATCAATTAAATGCTTAAGAACTGGCAATGGTGGTGAATTTACTTCCTTAGAATTTGAACAATATTTTAAGGATGAAGGGACTGTTACACATAAAATTATCTTTTTTTACTCCTCAGCAAAATAGTGTTGTTGAACGTATGAATCATACTCATGGAAAAATCCAAAAGCATGATCAAAAATGCTAACCTGAAGAAGGAGTTGTGGGAAGAAGTAGTATCTGCTTCTTGTTATTTGGTAAATAGATCACCCTTAGTTGCCATTATTTGTAAAATTCCTAAAGAAGTTTGGTCAGGCCAATCTTGTGATTATTCACATTTAAGGATTTTTAGTTGTGATGCCTATGATCTTATTCCAAAGAGTCAACATTCAAAGTTAGACCCAAAAGAAAAATGTTATGTCTTTGTTGGGTATGACTATGTGGTTAAAGGATATAGGTTGTGGGATCGTTCTTCATGTAAGATAGTTATTAGTAAAGATGTAACATTTGATGAATCTTCTCTTCTAAAATCAGGTGTTGAAGTTGAATAGGAACATGTATCACCAAATCAGCAACATCAGTTGGAGGCTAAACCTTTTTTGGAAATTTGAAAGGAAGAAGAGACTTCTGAAGAAAAAGGTGAAGAAGATGCAAAGGAAACTGTAGAAGTTCAGGGAATGTTCAATAACCAGTCACTCTAAGGAGGTCTACAAGGGAGACAAGAACACCCAAAAGGTATGAATATTATTATTCATCTATTGCATTGATTACTTAAGATGGAGAACCTTCTTGTTATCAGGAAGAATTCGATGATACAGATAGCGAATAGTGGAAAAAGGCTATGGATGAAGAAATGGATTCTTTAGCCAAGTAAAAAACCTGGGATCCTATAGAACTTCCTGAAAGGAGAAGTGTTGTCAGATGAAAATGGGTCTTCAAATTGAAGCAGAATGTTGATGGAAGTATCAAAAGGTACAAGGCGGGGCTGGTAGGAAAAGGGTATTCTCAAGTTGGAGATATTTACCTTCATGAAAAAATTTCACCAATCATAAAAATTGTTTCTATTTGGCTTGTGTTAGCACTAACTGCGTTACTTGACCTTGAATTAGAACAGCTAGATGTTAAAAAAAAAAATCTTCGTGGAGATTTGGATGAAGAGATTTATATGGAACAACCAGAAGGTTTTGTACAAGGTCGCAGCAGAAGATTAGTTTGCAAGCTCAAGAAATCATTATATGGCCTGAGGCAGTCTCCCAGGAAATGGTACAAGAAGTTTGACTCCTTCATGGTGAGCTAGAACTTTACTAGAAGTGGGTATGATAATTGTGGATACTTTAAAATTTTCATTGGCATATTCATTATCATGGTCTTGTATGTTGATGATATGCTTATTGCAAGAAAAAGCATGGAAGAGATCAACAGGTTAAAGGCTAAGGTTTCTAGGATGTTTGATATGAAGTTCTTGGAACGACAAAACATATCTTGGGCATGGAGATACATAAAGACAAGAAAAATGGAAACCTATGCTTATCACAACAGAAGAATGTTGAGAAAGTACTTGAAAAGTTTGGCATGAACAATGTGAAACTTGTTAATGTTCCATTAGATTCCCATTCTTCGTCTTTGAGTCCTAGAACTTATGAAGAAAAGAAGTATATGTCTCGTGTTACGTGTACCATATGAAAATGCGGTAGGAAACTTAATGTAAGCGATGGTATCTACAAGACCTGACATTTCACATGCAGATGGAGATTTTTGCAGGTTCATGGCAAATCCAGAAGAAGAACATTGGTGAGCAGTGAAATGGGTACTTCAGTATCTGAGATGAACAAGTGACCATTGTATCATCTTTAATGGTAGTGAAGCTTCAGTCTGTGGATATGTGGATGTTGATTATGCAGGTGATTTGGACAAGAGGATATTTATTACATTATATGTTTTTACTCTTGCAGGTGGAGCAATTAGTTGGATGTCAAAGCTTCAAGAAACAATTGCTTTTTCCACTACTGAAGCAGAGTATATAACCACTTCAGATGCCAGTAAAGAGGCAATTTGGTTGAAAGGTCTACGTGATGAGCTTGGAAGGACATGGGATAAAGTGAATGTGTTATGTGACAGTCAAAGTTTTGTTCATTTGGCTACAAATCCAGCTTATCACAACAAGACTAAGAACATTGATGTAAGGTAACATTTTGTGAGACATGTGATTGATGGTTGAAAAGTAGCTCTCAAGAAGGTCCATACACAGGAGAATCATGTAGATATATTCATGAAGCCAGTTTCAATAGAGAAGTTGTGATGGTGCTTGGCTTCTCTTGGCTTGTAGAAGAGATGATGAAAGAGCATGGGAAAGGGATTAGGAAAATTGTTGTGAAGGTGGATATTGTTAAAGAATGACAAAAATCAATGTCAAAAAAGTAGTTATCTGAGTAAATTTAGTTTACAGTTCAGTCAATTTTGTAACTATAGGAAGTTAAGTAACAAAACAATGTGAAAATTCTATCACTGCAACAACTGACTTACTTTTCCTACATTTTTCATCATAAGTTATTCATGAAATTACTTCAACAAACATTAAAACAAATATTGCTGTAGATATCACATCGTAATATAGAAACAAAAATATGTACACATTGACATAGTTATTTTGGACTAATGTCCCTGGAAAAACCCAATGTTGGAAAACCGGTGCAGCAAGGGAGGATTTTATTATTCAGCAATTTTCTTGTACAACATGGTGCCAAAATGGCTGACCAACAGATAAAAAAACTTCCAGCATTTTCTGAAACCCAGCGTAGGCCCTATTGACCTCTTCTATAGCTTGAAACCCTCTGCGTCAACCTATCAAGGCTCTATGCAGCCTCTCTAGGCTTCTGCATCACTCCTGCAGCCTCTACATGGATGAAACAGACCCTTCTAGCTTTGCGCAGTCTTTGTTGCCTCTGCGTGGCTTCCTCTAGCTCTGCATCTGCCTCTTCTGCACTGATCTCCCGTCTCTTTGTTTTGTACTTTCTGCCCCCTGACTGCTCTCCACACCACTGGTTCAATTTCTCAGCAAACCCCGCTCTAGAAACTGAAATGACTGGTCTCCCTCAGTGTGTTCTCCAAATGCCCCTTAAGCCTCCTCTTATACTTTTGTTGTTGACATCTTAACGGTCGAGATTAAGTCCCTAATCAATGACTAAGATTAGATTGGCTTGATCCATGTCTTTTGGACCATTCTAACACAGATTCATATTAATACACATTAATATTTTATTTTCCCTAAGTTTAGACTTAAGGACTCCATTAAAAATATTGATTATTTTAATATCTCCTTATCTATTTAGAATCTGTCTAAACCCTTTCCAGTATTGGAGATCTCACGTGCCCCAACCTCTCCACCAAATTTCGTGGCTAGATCACATCCAATGCTACCCCAAATCAACACTCCCTCTTAGTGAGGATTGTGCTTTAGCAATACTCGTCACTGAGTATTACTATGATCATCCAACATCGGTACCTGTTCTGATGCTAGGTCTCCCTTCCCAACATCCACTACATTGTTGCCTTTTGTACTGCTGCCCATGACTCTGTTACTACCATTGTTTCATCTATACAAGATCTCCCTCTACATCTATGGTGTTGCTGGTCCTTTCTCTCAACACTGCATCCGCACTACAACTTCCTCTACATCTATGTTGTTGTTGGTCCTTTGTCCCAACACTGCATCTGCACTACACCTCCCTCTGCATTTGTGATGTTGTTGTTCCTTTCTCCAAACACTGCATCTACACTGAAACTCCCTCTTCATTCGTGCTGCTAACACGCTACTTCTGGGGGTTCTTTACCATCCCCATCTTTTCTCTGAAGTAGTCAAATTTTGACTTTCCAAGGGCCTTGGTGAGGATATCTACCACTTGTTCCCCTGTAGGAGTGTAGCTCAACTGTAAAGCTCCACGTTGGACACAAACTCTGACAAAGTGACACCAAATATCAATATTTTTTGACCTATCGTAAAATATTGGATTCTCAAAGAGTTTGATGCAACTCTAATTATCACACATGATCTTGGTCACCTCCATATTTCTTCTAAATAGGTTTACCAGTAGTTTTCTAAGCCATATGGCCTCACACGAAGTTGTGCTTGCTACCATATATTCTGCCTCAGACGAGCTCAGAGCCACGGACTTATGTTTCATACTGCACTAGGAGGTTATTCCTCATCGAATGTTGAAACAGTACCCAGAGATACTTTTATGATCTACTAAACTTCCTGCCCAATCTACATCAGTAAATCCACTCAACCTGATATCCTTCCCCTTGTTGTACAATATCCCATAATCAATTGCTCCCTGTAAACACCTGAGAACATGCTTGGCTATTGCCCAGTGATCCCTCTTTGGTTCCACCATGAACTAACTGAGGGTGTTGATAACGTAGCAAATATCTGGCTTAGTATGGACTAGATACATCAGTGACCCTATGAGTTGTTGGTATAGGGTGGGATTGACATCCTTGTCTTCTGATGCATCAATCTTCTTCCAGTTGGTGATCATTGGCGTAGCCATAGGTCTACAGTCTCCCATCCCGAACCTTTTCAAAATTTCTGTAGCATACCTTCCTTGCCCAAGGAATATTTCTCCTTTCTGCTACCAAGCTTCCAACCCTAGAAAATAGTGCATTTGTCCCAGATCCTTCATATCGAACTCTATGGCTAGATTATTCATGTAGTCTTCAATGAGTCTGGATGATCCTGTCAGGAAGAGATCATCCACATATAATACTAAGATAATTGGCTCACTCTCTACGACCAGATAGCAGAGACTCAGATCTGCGTCACTCTTGACAAACCCCATCTTCTGCAAGTAGCCATTTATTCGACCATACCATGCTCTTGGTGCTTGCTTCAGCCCATACAAGGATTTCTTCATTCTGCATACATGAGACTTGTTCTCATGAGTTTAAAAGCCCTCTAGTTGTTCAATGTATACTTCTTCTTCTATTACCCCATTCAGACATGTTGTCTTGACATCCATTTGATGGATCTCCCATCCCATCTGGGCTATAAGAGATATCATGATCCTAATAGATGTATACCTGGCTACCAGGGCGAAGTTTTCCTCATAGTCAATCCCTTCTTTTTGAGCATATCCCTTAGCCACAAACCTGGCCTTGCATTTTTCAATATTGTCGTTCACAGCATATTTGATCTTGTAGATCCATCTTGAACCTACCACAGATATGTCTTGAGGCCTTGACACCATCTCTCAGACATAGTTTACCATTATGGAGTTATAATCCTCCACCATCACATCTAGCCAAACCTGATGTTGAGCTACCTCCTTGAAGTTGATAGGCTCTCCATCCTGAGCTACTAACGCCTGATACCTGTCTGGTTGTTTTCGCTCCCTTTTACTATTCATTGGCTCTCTAAAGAAGTTCTTTGCATCACGCAGAATTTGACGAAGTTCTCTGCTGGTTCTTCCTCTGCCAATAGGTGCTTCTGTTTGCTACTCTTCCTCATCCTGACAATCTTCCTAATCTGAGGAAGGATTCTTCACTTCCGTTGGTTGAAGAGGCATGACCAACGGATCCTCTTTCGACAGCTCCTTGGAAGGCATTTCATGAGATCTTCTGAAAGCTTTGTCCTCCATGAACTTTACATCTCGTTGTATTACTACCTTCCTGCTCCCTGGAAGATAGATCTTGTATGCCTTACCATTCTCGCTATATCCTACCAGATACCCCTTTTCTACAGTCTGATCCAGCTTCTTCCTCTTTTCTTCGGGTATGCAACAATATGCCAAACTCCCAAATATCCTGAAATGACTAACTTCAGGTGTCTTCCCAGTGAAGACTTTCTTTGGGGTAATCTTGTCCAATGCTCGATGAGGAGTCCTGTTCTGAATGTAGACAATTGTGTTGCATGCTTCTGCCCACAGAAATTTTGTCATATCCTAATCATACAGCATGACCCTAGCTGCTTCTACAATAGTCATGTTTTTCCTTTTTGCCACCCCATTCTGCTCTAGATTGTAGGGAGTTGTCCACTTTCTTCTGATGCCCTCCTTAGTGCAAAAATCAGTGAAGTCCTTATCGACATATTCTCCACCATTATTTGAGCACAAGACTTTTATTCTCTTACTTGTCAGATTCTCCACTAGAGCCTTGAACTCCTTGAATCGATAGAAAACCTCATCCTTGGTTTTCAAAAAATAGATCCAAGTTTTCCTCGAGTGGTCATCAATGAAAGTAAGGAAATACTCAGCACCGCTAAGAGCTTTGACAGACATAAGTCAGCAGATATTTGAGTGTATCAATCCTAGTACACTCTTGGCCCTGTGGTTGCTCCTAGGAAATGTCGCCTTGGCATACTTTCCTAGAATGCATCCCCTACATACATCATCTCGTTCCGTACTCAAATCTGGAACTCCTGTTACAATGATCCTGAGAATTCTTAAAGCTCCATGGTGCAAGTGACCCATCCTTTTGTGCCATAGTTCATTCAAGTCTTTATCGCCATCACTGCCTATTAGTGCCATTGGAGATTCTAGTTGTAATCTCTACAACCGATTACTTTTGATCTCGATCTGCACTTTATTTTTCCAGCTCGGGTGTTTGACGTACATCTTTTCCTTGATGAAGTAGACGTCATATCCCTTGCCTTGTAGTTGTGACATGGAAATTAAGTTCATCCCCAATCCTGGCACATGTAGCACATTTGTGGCATGGAACCGCTCTCCTGATTCTGTCTGAAAAACTATGGTACCCTTTCCTACTGGAGTACACTTTTCCTTGTTCCCCATGTTGATCTGAAAATTTATCTTCTCTTCTCGATATTCTGAAAAACACTCCCTGATTCTCGTCATATGCCACAAGGCTCCATTGTCTATATACCATACTTTCTATGATGTAGCACAAGTCATGCACGTCACTTCTTCTTCCAACTTGGAAGCCAACATAGAGAAATCGAAATCTCTCTCTCTGTCTTGTGCAATCGTCTGAAAATCTACGTGAGTCCCTTGAGGTGGATGCCTCTGCATCGTGGTCTCGACCCATAACTGATTTTCCCTTTATGTATCTGATTAATTGCTCTGATACCATGTGAAAATTCTATCACAACAACAATTGATTTACTTTTCCTACATATTTCATCATAAGTTATTCATGTATTTACTTCAACAAACATTAAAATAAATACTGCTGCAGATATCACATCGTAATACAGAAACAAAAATATGCACACATTGACACAATTATTTTGGACTAATGTCCCAAGAAAAACCTAATATGGGAAAACCGGTGCAGTAAGGGAGGATTTTATTATTCAACAATTTTCTTGTACAACAGGGTGCCAAATTGGCTTACCCACAGATAGACAAACTTCCAGCACTTTCCTAAACCCAACGTAGGCCCTACTGACCTCTGTTATAGCTTGAAACCCTCTGCATCAGCCTATTGAGGCTCTATGTAGCCTCTCTGGGCTTCTGCGTCACTCCTGCAGCCTTTGTGTGGATGACGCAAGCCCCTCTGGCTCTGCGTCTGCCTCTTCTGTGCTGATCTCCCATCTCTTTGTTTCGTACTTGCTGCCTCCTGACTGCTCTCTAGACCAATGGTTCAATTTTTCAGCAAACCCCACTCTAGAAATTGAACTAACTGGTCTCCCTCAGTGTGTTATCCAAGTGCCCCTCAAGCCTCCTCTTATACTTTTTCTGTTGACATCTCAACGGTCGAGATTAAGTCCCTAATCAATGGCTAGGATTAGATCTGGCTTGATCCATGTCTTTTGGACCATTCTAACACAGATTCATATTAATACACATTAATATTTTATTTTCCCTAAGTTTAGACTTTGGGACTCCATTAAAAATATTAATTATTTTAATATCTCCTAATTTGTTTAGAATCTGCCCAAACCCTTTCTGAGTATTGGAGATCTCATGTGCCCCAACTTCTCCACCAAATTTCGTGGCTAGAGCACATCTGATGCTACCCCAAATCAACAAACGACCCATATTAAATTAATGTTTTCCTGAGAGGATTGATGTAACTTGGAGAGTAATTTTTGACTTGGAGTAATACTAATTCCAATCCCTTTCCCCATGGGGGTTTCCTTGACATGCTATCAAGGTTTTACCACGTAAATTTCTTGTGTTTCTTGTTGTGTGATTCAATTTCTGTTATTTATGCATTTCTTTCTCAATTAAGTGTAATGGGCTCATAATACCTATAATGAGAAATCCACACTAAAACATTTGGGCTATAAGGAAATCCACTAATAACTAAGTGGAAGATGTTTAAAACAGTCATTAAATATTGGTTTTACTATATTGAGTATGTAGAGGACCAATGGATCCATTGGCATCACTCCATGTAAAGGAAAGTGTAGAGTGTGCAAAAGTACATCATCAAATTTAGGAAAATGAAAATTATGTTGGGTATATCTTCCAAAATTCCAAATGTACTCCTCAAGTATCTAGGGGGCCTACACAACCATCTATGGAATAAAATGACATTATTCAAACCTAGGTCCATTGGCAAGTCATGTGTGAAAGCACAATACCTTGAGAACATAGGCCATAACAAATGATAGCTAAGTCGTTCTAAAAAAACTGATCACCAAGATGCTTCTTAGGAGGAGAAGAGGTGGAAAGGAAAAGGCAAGAAAATGATAGCCACTACACATTAGTGCAAGGATCCAAACAACCACCGCAACCATTGTGACATCAATTATCACATCAAAGATAAATGTTGGAAGATACATCAAAATATGAATCCATAGAGTTGTAATAAGGATGCAAAGAAGAAAAATCTACTAGACATGGATTCAGAAAACTTGTTAAAAAGTAGCTCAAATGTGGACAAGAACATTGTCTACACGACAATATAAAAAAAGATTAATTTAAATAATTTCCATCCCAACAAATAAAATGAGATAAAAAAAACTCTTCCCTATTAAAATTTGGACTAAGAAAAACCTAAGATCAAACTTAAAAATAAATAAATAAATAATTTTAAATTTTAAAACATTCAAAAATTTGATAAGAGTTTGATTTCTACACTAAAAGGCATGCTTTATGAATACATTACATTTCTCCATGGTTTAAGAAAAAAATACTCAACACTCGACTTCCATAAGGAAGACTAGGAGGAAGGAAATATGTAATGAGTAGCGGATGATGGATATGAATAATTGAAGTTGTGATGGGTTGTTGGTGGGGAAATAGGGATAAAACGAAAATCTTTATTATAGAATGAGCGGTGCATTTCAAGGTATTTAGGTTACTTAGGTTGGAAGTTATGGGGTCATCTTGAAGTTTCGAGGATTGGGAAGGTATTTTCTTTGAAGTTTTGTGTTCTCATTTTGTTTTGCCCATCACTACTTATCACTCCAACATGTCTCCATCTTTTTCTTGTAGTTTTTTAAAAAATAAATTTTATAAGATTTATTTTTATTTTATAATGTATTGGACTCTTTCAATAAATGATTCTCTAAATTTTTTAAATAATTTTATAATCTGTTTTATTAAATATTGTATTCTATTCAAATTAGTTATTTCATTATAATTATTAGAAATTATTATTTCTTCATGGTGCTATTCCTGTTTAATCTGGTGCCTAGATCTGATTTCCTATATTGTCCTAACGATGAACCACACAAGATGGTTCGAAACACATCGACATAATTCTTCTAATGTGATTTTCACTAAAAGATGTCTCATATTCAAGATATGGATCACAGAGAAGCCTAAATTTGGAAAGTGAGTCTATTTTGAAATTCCAACTCTGTTCACCACCACTTTGATAACTGCATTTCACTTTGCCAACCACCAAGGTAACATGTTTGTTTTCCAACAAACAAAATAACCCACTTTGGCCTAAGTGTATGGTGACTTTGAAAGAGAGATTAATGATATATTATCTAAATGATATCACAAGTTCTAATCTGAAACCATGAATTACTTAATGCTTTTGTTAAAACAAGTGTTACATAGTAGCGAGTACATATATAATTAAATAAATTTAAAAACAATAAAGATTTGGTGATAGATAATAAACTAGCAACGATACTACTTTTTTCTAATATTTTAAATTTTTAATGAATCATGTTTTCCTATCGAAAATAAATTCCTTTATCAATGATGTTGGATCATGAGGAAATATTTTCTTTAAAAAAAAATGTAAAGGAGATGTTATGAAGCACAGGCAAATAAAATCCTTTCAAGAGTTGTACATTCCAATTATAATTAAATGGTGGATTTTCATGGTGACTATTTGAGGTTCATAATCGTAAAGGGAAAAATTAATATAAAGATAAAATAAAATAAGATGGTAAGTTTGATTAGAAAATGATATTTTATATAATTGTGGAAATTGTAACGAAATGAAAAGATAAAAGTTTTTCTTGCTAATTACATTATTTTTAATTAAAACTTTTTTGAAAACTTAAAATAACATTTAAAAAATGGTAATTTGATTGGCCTAACATAATCAAGATTTAGCCAAACCATACTAATAAAAATAAAATAAAATAATATTTTAAAAATAAAAATATGTTTTAAAATATATTTATTGCTTATTTTAATTCATAACAATAATTTATGAAAAATAAATATATTTGATCACTTATTTCCTAGCAGGACTCGAAAATTAAGAAAGCTCAAGAATCCTCCGAAAAAAAGTCAGACATGAAAGACAGAAAGAAAGAAAGAATTGTTCATAAAAATAGAATTAATGAAACAAGATGTCGACAGCCACCAAGCCTGCCCATTTGCCGCAACCCATTTTTCACATGTTTGCACCAATTTTTAAAGGGACTCCATATTTTAACATCGAAGTTTTATCTTTGGAACATTCGTGTGACTATATTCCACATGCACCTTGCATTAAAATTTAGTTTTCTTGAGTCTAATTAAAATAAATAAATATAATTGAGTCTAATTATTTTGTATTTTGTGTTGTGAAACTTTCGTTTGAAATTTATTGAAATAAGTTTTAGTAATAAAAAGTTTTTTATTTAAAATATATAATATATATATATATAATACTATTTTGAGTATAAATATATTCGGTATTTTTAAAAATTACTTTCTATATATTGGTGTGACTTAATCATTTTGTACCAAATTTTGGACCAATTTTATGAAAAAGTATGTCTAATAACTCCACCCACGGGTGTAACTTACAAATCTTATTGTGGGCCTAATCATTGAATGTCAAGTTTGATTCCTTTCGAACAACCTTACACATGTATCTTCTCAATCTTAGCATGATATAAAGTGACAAATTTGAAATGAATTGTAATGTGATGTATGTCTTTGACATTGACACATATTTCTCTAATTCTATAAAATATAGTGTACATTAGAATAAATATGGGTCGATTATAATGATACTTCTTAAAATAAATATTTTCTAGTTATGAATCTTCTTATTTCTAATTGGTTGACATCAAAGTTACAATGTAAATATCCTTAAAATATAGGGAAGTATCCTATATAAATGTAATCATTTTAGAATAAAAAAATATTTTATACAAATGTAATCATTTCAAAATAAAAGTTGAACCCATCATATTTAAAATTAATTTATTTATTATGATGTGGAAAAAAAATTCCATTTGAAAATGTTTTTGTCCTAGAGAAAAAAATTGAACTTTCTATTAAGACAACAAAACGTTACAGCAAAAAGTGTGGAGAGCGATGGCGGGCGGAATCGAGCTTAGGGTTTTTGCAGCATTTTCCTCTGCCGCCGCCGACCTCACAGTTCTGCAAGAGGATTCAGGCCCTTCCGAAGTCGCCGCTGTCTATTCAGACTGGCTCGCCGCTGCTGGTCCAGCCGATGCCTTTGTTCCCTTTGTTTTGATCGCTGCCGAAAATCAATGGAGCCGATCTGCGGGTTACTCAAAGACCGATGTCACAACTTGGAAATGGGCTGGATTCATTAACATAAAGGGGACATGGGTTTCGCATCAAACCTATCAGCTTCCGGGTGATCCGCTCTCCTGTGCGGATGGTTTTTTCTTGGGGTTTATACCCAGTCTGCGTTCCTCGGTTCTTTCTTGGCATGCAGAGGTTGACCGGTTCAGATCCGGGCTCTCTTATCCACAAAGATTGCAGATCAGGGCCGGATATAAAACCCCATGTGCTTCAAACAGTATCAAGACCAGAGGGAAAAAATCTAATCTTTCCCACAAGAACCCAGAACAGGATCGTTTCCAAATCTTCATAAGAACGCTGTTAGGAGAAACTATGTGCAAGCAAATATGGACAGGAATACAGATAAAAAATTTAAAGGAAGAAATACAAGCAGATACAGGCATCCCTTCTAATCTGCTAAATCTGATACATGCAGGTAAAATACTGCAGGAGAACCTCTCTCTATAGCACTACGGCATCGGTAGAGATTCAACCCTCATTTTAAGTTCAAGGCTGTGTGGAGGAAGCTCGGGCGCAGGCCCTAAGGGCTTCCAGGGATCTACATCTAAACCCACAGGCTCATATCGGGATGCAGCCAAAGGGAAAGCTCCTTCACAAGATAAAGAACATGCAGCCTTCAATACCTCACCAGGGCAGTATATAGTGGACCAAACACAAGAAAACCCCTCCATCTCGCTGGATTATCCAGAGGTAAAAGGCGTTTTCACTGATCTGGGAAATAAAGCTGTTATCTGTAGGTTTAACGGTTTCTGGCCTAAAACAGAGGCACTGTACCAATGGATACACACAGTCTGGACAAAAGACTGCCAGATCCACCTCTGTTCAAAGGGTTTCTTCATAGTTACATTTCAAGAAGACGAAGAAAGGGATAAAATCCTCCATGAAGGTCCATGGTTCTGGGGAAACGCGGGCTTATTTGTCACACCATGGTTTCCAGAATTTGACGCCAACACTATGGTGGTCTCAAGGATGCCAGTATGGGTTAGGATGCATAATCTACCTTTACACTTTTGGCACTTCAAGTCCTTAACAGCTATAGGGAAAGCCCTTGGAAGAATGCTAAAGATCGATACAGATAGGCACTTAAAAGGAATTTTCACTTTTGCAAGGATATGAGTCGAGGTAGATCTCAGCCAAGGACTACCTGAAAGCATTATCCTGACCTTCAACAATACTCAGTGGAAACAACCTCTGGATTATGAGAACACAGCTTTCAGGTGCAGGGGATGTCAACAAATAGGTCACCTCCTCAAAGCATGTCCTAGCAAGAGCAAGCCACAACAGAGGAAACCCAGAGGATGGCAGAATTTGGATGAAGTCCTAAAGAGGCGAACAGCACGAAAGAAAGCCCCTTCGGTATCCAAAGAGGAAGAGATAGAGGTAGAAGAGGATGATACCACCACAGAGGAAGATGAAACAGAAAATCAGAAAGAAAAATCAGCAGTTAACAAAGATCAGCAGCCACACACAAACCAAGTAGAGACCCAGCAAGACAAAGCAGAGGCGACATGCGTGGAGCTAAGCATGGGGGGCAACAAACGAAAACACCAATCAGACACATCAGACTCAGACAAAGAAACAGGGAAGAAGAAAGAAACAACTCAGATAGTCATTGCTACGTCCGTGCCCTCTCTGGGTGAGTGGCGTAAGATCGAGAAGAAAAAAGGGCGAAAATCTTGATGCATGAGTTTTTCTTGCTCATGCGGGGTCTTTTTCCCCTCTTTTTTCTTCTTCTTTTCTCTCTTTCTATGCTTTTGAGTGCTTCAGCACTTGTGCCCTTGTGGCTGTATGCTAAACAGGTGACAGTGTAACTTTTCATCATCTCCTTAATAAAAAGTTACTGATTTTTTTCTTTGGAAAAACAAAAAGTTACATAGTATATGCATTGAAGCATTTTGTAAACTATATGTTCATCAACTAAACATAGAGTATAAATCTGAGCTAGTAAGCGACAAAAGATACTTTCCCATCCCAATGTATGCAAAAAAGAGCATTGATTCGAATTCCTGGGCCTTCTCATATGAAGAAAACAACCCAAACAGGAAGAGGAACCAACAATCATTCAGCTTAAAATGTGTTGGCTTAGGGGTTCCTAACCCAGGTTCGAAGTTAGTTGCGCTAACCAACAAAACCCTACACCACCGACCCTTTCGGCAAAAACCCACGTAGCACAGGTTGTAGTCTCACCCGAAGAAGTATGGGGGGATGCAAGAACCAAGTTCCTGCATCCAAAGACTAGTGTGATGTCTTCCAATACCTTGGATCTGCCTTCGCGCACATCGCTGAACTCTTAGGGCATTTTACTGCAACTCAGTTAAAGTGGGCCTTCAGACCTTCGCGAAGGTCCATGATCAGTCCTTGCAGACCTTTAACAGATGATCTACCTACTTATGCGCATCAGAAAGAAATCCTAAATTGGTTTTTGCGTAGATCTACTTAAGTCGTTAGTAAACATAAGAGAAATTGCCAGAGTCTTCGTAGAAGTCTTAAACGTTCATTGTGTACATTATTAAGATAGATTCAAGATAATCACATAACATTTAATAAGTAATTCATAAAACATGTCATTTATCAGTAGCATATAACATTAATAGAGATAAACAAATATACTCAGGAATTCTTCAGAAAATTGTCTTTATTGATCTTCAATTTACTAATTACAGACTCAAACTTCCTTGCACACATAGCTGTAGGGGTCCACACACTCAGCTGCGAACTCTACCCAGGCCTCTGCGCACTTAGCTTCGGAGCCTCTCTTTCCTTATCTAGGGGCAAGAAGCAGAGCCTTCTTGACTTAGCTCTTACCCAAGACTCTTCTATCAACCCAATCCTCTATCTTCTTCTTCTCTCATTACGTCTTTCTTTCGTTAAGACTCAACTATTTATAGACTTTTTCATATAATGTCATGGTTCGTGAACCATGGGTGAATCTCAAAACCGACTCAAAACATATACAAAACAAGGGGCCAAGCCCTTTTGACTCCTATTCAACTGCGTGGTCTTCATCCACAAATCGTGAAGACTTTACATCTTTTACAAAAAATTGTACTGAAATTTGCATTATCTAACCCCAAACTAACCTAAGGGACCCCATCCCAACAGGCCCCCAACACAAGGATCATGACTCGCCCTCGAGTCACTCTACTGGCTCTACGATCTTATTGCGAAGATCCCTTAGCTCCACCTAGATCACTGGAACTTTTGCAGCACTCTGTGTCGTTGCCTGTCGAATCTCCTCGACTAATTATTCAGTGGTTGGTCCTTCGACTGCCAGCCTTATCGTCCACTGCACCTGGTGCAGTCCCTTAAGCTTATCTTGAATAGAGAGCATGATCTAATAAGCCTCATCCAACCAAGGTTGCAACGTGGCCTTTAGTAAGGCCTCTTTCATTTGCACTTCCTCGACTTGTGCCAGTAGTTGCTTTCCTTCCTGTAACTTGGCAAGGCGTTGCGCTAGTGCTAAGGTGCATGCAATCGTCCTAACCTCATCATATTGGCGCTGCATATCCCTTACCTCTATGTTCAATTTTTGCAGGTTTGGATCCATATCCTGATCAAATAGTGCCACACAGGCAGTGACTATGGTATCCAAGGTAGCCTTGCCCTCCTTAATGGAGATTCTCCACTACTCCCGGACCTCAGGTGGAGTCGTGAGCTACAACTTCAAATGCAGCTCTGCAATCTTCATGTTGAACTCAAAAGTTACTCATCCAACTTCTTCTCTAGCCTCACACACACCAGTGGGTAATTTTCTGATTTTGGCTTCAAGCTGTGCATCCTCCGGGATGTGAAGTTTAAGCACTGCCTTACAAGCCTCTGCTACTGCTGACTCCAGACTTGAACTACGCACCCATGGTTCCTCCTTTTCCTTCAGAGCCTGTGTCTTCTCAAGGAATAGTTGTTGATTGTTGACTTTGAACTCGTTGACGGCAGCGAGTGCTCATTGTTCTCTGATCCTGAGCTCTTTAACGACCCCCTGATGTAGCACATGTAGAGATTCAAGAGACAACACGACAAGGTTCAGCCCCATGTTTTTGACTGTGTGAAGCATCGTGCGATGCTCATTTAACTCTACGCATACTGATCCTTCAGGTAAAGGAAAAACTCTGACGTCCTATGGCCAGTCCATCTTTGTGACTGTACTCTTTCCTCGTGTCAGACTGGCTTGTGCGCCACTCGCCTTCACGAAATCTGCTTGAATTTTGTTTTCTTGGATCTGCAGCTCATGCAGATCCTTATGGACGCCCCCAAGTGTCTACATGTATTGCTGCTCAAACTGCTGCAACACTTCTGTCGTGGTGTCCTGAATTTTATCGCCGATCTCATCGAGGTCACTGTCTGTGAGTACCATGGGATTAACCTATGTTTTATCAGACTTCTTTTTCCGTGTTCCATCTGTTTGCTCCTTGCCACGTCTTTTCAAAATAAATGGCGTGCTCTGACCCTCATCACCACCTTCACCTTCGTCTGAAAGCTCTTCTTCCTCTGTCTCTAGCGAAGGTGACTTATCACCTTTCTGTGACTCATGTTGTTCTTTTTCCACCTGCTCCTTAGAAGCGCGTTCTTGCTCTATGCAAGCCTTTTCTGCAGCTTCCTTCTTTTTCTGTTCTGCTAGGGTACATGCAACTTTCTTAGCAAGCTCCTTTCTTTTCTGTGTAGCCAAACTTTTTGCACCTGTGCTTGTTCCAACATCTAACTCTAATGGGTTGCACCACTCTGTAGGCCATAACCCTACAATCTCATGCATGTCTGTTTCTGACACCAAATAGGGAAATTGGTGCCATTTCTATGCTAGATCCTTCCATGCTTGGATATAGAATATGTGGAAGTCAGCCTTGAATGCCGCATAGGCTGACAGATGCACGAACAAGGTTGAGGACAATCTTGGATGCTAATTGATTTCCATATGGAGATCCATTTCCATAAAAGTCCAAAATATCTTTGTTTCTGTAATTTGCGCAACATCCTTTATAGACCATAAAGAGGAGAATTGTGCCGCCTCTAAAAATCCTTCATGGAGAGGATGAAATTGGCTATCCTCTAGAAATCTCCATGCAAGGAGCACAATTGAAAGAAGTAACCAAGCGTAGTGGAATGGCTTGGTTTCCTCTTGGGCCTCTCGGTAGTTCGCTAGGAACTCTTGACAAAGGTACTTGGCCCAATTAAATTGTATGCCTTTCATGCACTGAGTAGAAAGTGAAACTACCGGTGACGAAACTTTGACCATGTGACATTTTCTCATAATCTTTACTTCTAAATTCTGGGTAAAGAATTGAATTGCCTAGTTAGTAATAGAGACAATGGAATACCCTCATGACTTCTTGAGGAGGTCGTATTCCTTCTTCATCTTGTCTGCAAGCTCTTTTCTTCCCAGTCTTCCCTCCAAACTCCTTGGCAGGGTTCGCGCCTTTGTAAGGCAACCATGTGATTCTGTGAATCAACATGTCCATGATGGGGATAGGCATTCCTAGCCATAAGCACCCATCATGTCCCAATGTGAGGAGATGGTGCATACACACAATATTAATGGGGGTGTGGTGATAATGTGGCACCAACAGCAGATTGAACAACCCTGATTTCTCAACACTGTGGACCCATTCCATCGGCTCCAATGTTGCAACACTCATTTCTTCATAATATATCTTTCTCATATATTTATTTCTCACCAAATGTGGAAACTTAGTGTGGTCCATGAGGTCCCAATCCTCCATTTTTAACAACAAGATCCACATGTGTCGAGGACCTTCAAAGGGGACCTGCTAAGGTAGCAAGGGCATGGATATAGTAAATTTCCTAGTATCAAGGTCCTTTGTTACCTTTTCTTTTCCCTTCCGTGGAGGGATATACTTTGGCAGCCTCATCATGGGTTCCACCCCTTCGACATCAATATCCTCCATTCCCTCAAATTCTTCCTCCTCGAGGTCCATGACTCATTCTGGTTGTTTATCTTTATTTTGTTTTGCCTGTGTTTTGGTATGCTTCCTCAGTGTCGGGCGCACCACCACCGACTTCTTTGATTTTCCTTCATAGTTGGTTTCTTTTCCTTTGTATTTGGCTACTTTTCTTTAGCCATAGTTTGCTTTGGCCTAGGTGATCTCGACATTGTGGGCACCACAGGCGTAGCCTCTAAACTAGACACTTATAGTCCTGGCGTGTCGGACATGGTGGCTTCTGAACTCAGGGTTTCAGCGAGGTTAGTGGTAGTCATTCTCTCCATAAATAGTTCTCGGGCTATGAGTGAAACATTTTCTCATGACAAGAATTCTTTCCATAACACTCAGATCATAGGCAATAGACAGCGAAATTCAGCAATAATTCTTAGAGCACAAAGTGTTCTCTATTGGACTGATACGCATGATTTATAGGGGGTTTTGAATTCAAATACAACCGTTCCCCCCAAATTATGATAATAAATTATGTTTTAGCGGCAGATCTTCAAATTTTTTTGCCTTAATTGCCACCACCCCGCTCCACTTAACTGCTTTTTGTTCATCAAGTCATGAACATTAACTTCAACGGTCATTTTCCTACTGGGCTACATGGTATCATTCCCATGGCACAGCTTTCTGAGCGCAACTTCATTTGTCGCATCTCTGCCACTCTCCACGCAATGTGCTCGTTGTTTTGTCCTTCAAACTGGGCAGTCTAGTTTATAGTCTCGTGCTCCCTTGTAACTACTTGGAGAACTAAGACTATCCTGCTACCATATATTCATTGCACAGGGTCCCCTGTATACAACTTCAATCTGCTCCCATTCACTCTTCCTAGGAAGGGTTCCCCATTCAGCTTCGTGTGCTAAACTGCACCTCCATCTGTAATTTCTTTGAGAATATATGGCCCTCACTAATGCATCTGGAATTTACCCGGAAATTTGGTGAATTTATTATAGTATAACAGGACAAGATCATTTACCTTGAATGTGTGAATCTTGATATGGTGATCATGCCATGATTTTTCATGTTCCTTCTGTACTTGTTGATGGAATCCTACCAAAAATCGATCTTCTTCGAGCTTCATTAGCTGCACGAGCCATTCTTCCAAGGCCTTGTGATCTGCCATATCCATCAAAGCTGCAATGCATAGACTAGGCACAATGTATTCCATTGGCATTACAGCGTTGACCCCATATACTAATTTGAATGATGTTTGCCCTGTCATATTCTTACAAGTATTCCTATAAGCCCAGAGTACCATAGGTATTCACACATCCCAGTCATTATGTTGTCGGTTGCAGATCGTCGTCAACAAATTCTCCAAAAACTTGTTAAAGGCTTCAACAGTTCCGTTCACCTGCGGGTGATATGGTGTACTCTTCTGATGGTATTCCTATAACTCCTTAGTCAACGCATTGATCATTCATTCAGAAAGTGCATACCCCTATCACTCATCAATACTTTCGGGCATCCAAAGTTGGTTAAGGCATACTCAAATAAGAATTTTGTTGTCGTGGCCCCTTTACAGTCCTTAACCGGTTGTGCTTCCGCCCATCTGGTTAGATATTTCATCGCAGTAATAATATAGCATACACCTTTTTTATTTCCAGGGAGCTGAATTGGCCCAACAAAATCAGTCGCCCACTTCTCAAAGGGATGCAAAGATACCTAAGGGCATAGTGGTAGCTCATCTCTTCATGACGGTTTTCCAGTTCTTTGACAAGCATTGCACGCCTTATAGTATGCCTTGGAATCTTTATGCAATATTGGCCACCATAGACCTGCACACATAATCTTCTGCGCAGTTACCTTAACTACATAATGGCCTCCTGTAGTACCCGAATGAGCTTTAGCGAGAATGTTGTCCCACTCAAAGTCTGACACGTATCTTCGCAATATTTCATCTACACCCATTTAATACAAATGTCCCGCAATAACTAAAAAATTAGCCTCGTGCACTACTAATTCCTTCTTTTGATGACTTGTATATCCTTCTAGTGTCATCCCCGTAGTCAAGAAGTGAATAATGTCTGCAAAATGGTCATCCGCTACGCGCATCGCAAAGAGCTGCACATCTAGCAACCCTTCCTCCAAATTATTAGGTTCTTCTCCTATTTCGATTCATGACAGATGGTCAAGTCCAACATTTAACCTCCCTGGCTTAACAATGACTTCAAAGTCATACTCCTAAAATAATAGCAACCATCTACAGATCTTCCCCCCCAACACAGGCTTGTTGACCAGGTATTTCCTGAATTTTTGTAGTGCGTACACCATGGCCAACCCTTCATGCTCAGTCATTGAATAATTTTTCTTGGCCTTCGATAAATTCCTACTTGCAAAGGCTATAGGATGGTCCATTTATCCTTCACCGACCTACGTTAGCACTGAACCCAACGCAATGCAAGAGGCATCCACATGTACATGAAACTCCTTTTTCTAATCAAGGAATACCAAGATAAGTTCAGTGATCATCTTTTCTTTCAACACATCTAACCTACATTGACATTCTTCGTCCCAACAAAATGTTGCATCCTTCTTTAGCAGTTTCTCCATAGGCACAATAATTTGAGAATAAAATTTGATAAATTTTCTATAGTATCTTGTATGTCCCAGTGTTGTGCACAGCTGTTTGACATTCCTATAGGCCTCCAAGTTCACAATTATCGCAATCTTTGCAGGGTCCACCATCAATCCTTGCTTGTGCACAACATGACCCAACAAGATCCCAAAAGGAACACAAAATATGCATTTTTTCAAATTCAGCGCGATCTAGTATCTGTGACATGTATCCAACATAAGGCGCAAACTTACTACATGGCACTTCACTAATCCAAACACTGTCCATTCATCAAAGTATACCTCTAGAAACTTATGAATGAACTCCTTGAATGTTGCTATGACTATGCAGGAAAATATTGCAAGCGCATTCTTGAATCCAAATGGCATCAAAGTGTACTAAAAACAACCAAACGCCATCACAAAGGTTGTTTTTCTCCTATCCTTTGGCACGATCTTGATCTGATGATACAGAGAAAACCCATCAGTAAAAGAATAGGCCTCTTACCCTCCAACATTTTCTAATACTTTGTCTGTAAATGACGTTGGGAATGGATCGTGGACACATGCATTGTTAAGCTTCCGTAGATCTACGCAAATGCTTATTTTACCTTTTTGTTTCTTTTCTTAAACCACCATCAGGCTCACCTAATCAGATTCTTCAACCGGTTCTATGATGCCTTCTTCTAGCATCTTATCCAGCTCCTAGCGAACCTTTTCCTTATACTTAGGATTAAGGCGATAAGGACTCTTTTTAATAAGCTTCACGTCCGATTTCAATGTGATCTTCATAACGCCCAAATCACCAATTATGTGCTTTAGATATGAAAACTTAGTTGGAAAGAGATCTTGGTATTCGCAAAGTAATTCAGAAACTTATCTATTGTAGCGTCGTCTCAGTAATCTCCAATGTTTATGAACTTGGGTTCTTCTTCTGTGCCAATGTTTACTTGCTTTATCTTCAAAGATGTAGATATGTCCAGGTTTTCTATTTATGGTCCTTCAACTTTACAATGCCCTTCTGCCTTTGGAATATTGATGTTCCATGGGTCTTCTTCTCCCTCTTCAACGATCACATTATAGCATTCCAATGCATGGTGCAGTTGGGTGCTCTAGTCTGGTTGGTTCCATTCCATAGATTCCTTCGACATTCTGAAGATAACCGCCTTAATGTCTTACAACACTTCATCAATTCTTGCAAAGTCGTCTTGAAAGATGAAAGTCAATAAGAACCCTTCCTTCTATACATCCCACTCCACAGTGCCATGGCGGAGCTCCGTTTCCAGATACCAGTTCATGGGAGTTGTATATGAGGTATGACAAAATATGTGTACCCATTCTGGTTGTGGTTTTGTTCCCCATGCTTTAGTCCACTTCGCTAGGTGATCACGTGGATCGTTCCTTCCATTATACTTCTCAGTCAATCTAGTATTAGTGTGCCCAAACCGTAGCTTCATCATTCTTTAGTAATCTCTCCATCTAGCAAAACTATCCTTATGTGTACCCCACCATTGTGCAGGCGTAACATGCAGTGCCATCTCTAATGCTTGGAAGCGGTGGTCCTCAGGGACCTCTCACTCAAATTCCTCCAAAAACATATCTATGTCAGTTCAACCATCATAATAAGGTAATTTACTTACCTCCAATGAAACACAACGTAGTGCCTTTGTCATCATATTGCATCGTAATGTAGAAACTTCATGTAAGAAATTCTGCCAATTCTCTAACTCCTCGTCTGAGTCAAAGGTGCAGGAATTCTCCTGGTCCCATGCAATCTACCCATCAGCTGTCGAATTGATCCAGTCCTGATCTCATGTTGTTATTTTGTAAATTTGATCTAGTTCATCATCACTTTCTTCGTAATCGCGGACTAGTTCGGTATAGTGTGCTCCTTCTACAAGGTCCAATAGAACATAACCTGAAGTTACTTCCTCTCAAATGAAATTGTCCTCTTCTTCATATTAATGACCCCATTCATACCAATAGCCTAGTCAATTCCCAAGAGCATAGGGTAGGGATTACTATCATCAACAATTTCTATAACTTCAAAGTCTGCCATCGCACTCGCACCTTCAATGTCAACTATTATTCCATATATTCGTCCCATGGGGATGATTTTCTGTTGGTTCGACATTATAAGTTGAATCGGAGACCACTGTAGCGCAGGTCTCCCCATCCTTTCCCATGTTTGTTTCGGTAAAACATTCGCATCAAATCCCAGAGCTAAGATGACTTGATCCATTTCATAATCACCTATCTGCACGGTTAGCCTCATCTCTTTCCCTATTCGTGCCTTATGCTTTCCAATTTTTCTGACCATATGGTGTCCCTCAAGGGCCTTTTCTTTACTAGCGCATTTATTTATTAGTTCCTGTAGGCACTCCACAGCCTTGCTATTAGGCAACATTTTCATGCATGTCTCTAGAAACATAGTGAGTACAAAAGGATCAACATCTCCAGGTGCATTGAGTTATTGATTTCCCTGGCTTTCTGAGGTGGAGGCCTTTGCGAAGCTTTTATTGGCTTCCAAAAGATTTTCCTTAGAGCGGTCCAAGTCAAAGCTATCTTCTTTCTCTGGTGCTTTATGGACCCATCCTTCTTCTCTAGGTTGTTTACCTTTATCAGTGTCAGTCGACAATCCACTTCTTAACACAATATTAACACTTTGATCTTCCTCGTGAGGCTCACCCCTCATCATTTGTAAATTTTGTGTAGGCTCCTTAGGTTGTGTCTTCTTCTCTTGCATTTTAGATATTAGAACCAGACATTCTTCTATAGTATGGTTGAACTGATTGCAGTATTGACATGATGGGTGTTTAGGATTATGACACTCTCGCGCATAGTTACCGGGCTGTTGTTAGAAAATTATATATTACAGAGCAATGGAACACATAAAATATTACAGAAATAAAAATACAAAAAACATACATAAAACAAGAGAGACACAGATAATTTGGGCTACGTCCACGGAGAAACAACCAGTCCTTCTTTTATTATATTATCCAGTAAACTGAAGAGATACAACCTACAGCAGATCCGTTGTAACTCCCTCTTCGCTCTCAATCTCCTCTCTCTTCCTCACTCAGAATACATATATACATAGACACAATACAATTCCCTCATATATAGTGAGGAGTTTCCTTCTAGGGAAAAAAAACCATAAACTAAGCATAACTTCTACCGTCAGATCATTTGCCTAATGAATGGCCCAGATTGACTAGAAATTACTAGACTTTTACAAGGCAATTTTACATCTATTTTTAGCCTCGGGGGCGTTGCCCCCGAACCCCCACAGGGGGGACAATTCCCCCCCTGCACCCCTCGTGTGGAGGGGTGTACAATCTTCCTAGGGTATACATCTGGCTGAGACCTTTGAATACACAAGATAATTAGGCTCCACACCCAACAATCTCCCACTTGGAGACTGATTATAGCAACTCCATTGCTGCTTCGTTTGCTAGACAATAACTCCACTTTGGACTTGGTTGTTTCTCATCTTCTTCATCATACTTGAAGACCAATTGAAACTAAGCAGATTCTCAATTTCTCCCTGGTTACAAATTTTGTTAACATATCTGCAGGATTCTGGCTACTGTGTATCTTTTCCAGCTTCAACTGTGCATCTTCCAATGCTGACCATATGAAATGGTACTTCAACTATATAAGCTTAGTCTTGGAATGAAATGCAGAGTTCTTTGCAAGATGTATGGCACTCTAACTGTCACTGTATAACTTGCCCAACTCCTAATTCTTACACAATTCATCCAGAAACCTTTGTAACCAAATCATTTCTTTACTAGCCTCTGTAGTAGCAACATACTCTGCTTCTGTTGTTGAAAGTGCAACAACACTTTGGATTTTTGAAACCCAACTGACAGCTGTTCCACCTACAGTAAATACATATCCTATAGTGCTC
>APFE030310240.1:195971-211672 GCA_000404065.3 Pinus taeda
AAATCAACATGCTTCAAACCTGGCAACAAATTTCTTGAGTGAAGAATCTGCATCCCCTTCTCACTCATGTGTCCGAGCCTATGATGCCACAATGTCGTATCTTCTCCTATATTGGTTAAAGCATTACAGAATTATAAATACCATTGCATAAATACAATGTACCAACCTTTCCTCCTTTAGCTATTACCAGGGATCCTTTAGTGACCTTCCAAGTTTTATCTGTGAAAGTAGTTACACAAACTTCACCTCCCAACTGCCCTGTTAAAATCAAATCTTTCTTCAGATCTGGAACATGCCTTACCTCCTTCAATAGCCATTGATTTCCATTCTACTGTTTTATAAAAACTATACCCATTCCAACGATTTTACAAGGTTTATCATCACCCAATCGAACCTGTCCAAAATCTCCTTGAACATAATCATAAAAATGTTTCCTATCAGGTGTGGCATGGAATGAGGCCCCTGAATCTATCACCTATGCATCAATAATATTTTCTAATGAAAGAATCAAAGCATCTTGCAACACATCACCTGTTACATTCACTTCATGCTTAGTTTCTTGTTGCACGTCTCCTTTTTTCCCCTTCCAAGACTTGTAGTCTTTCTTCAAGTGTCCTTTCTTCCCGCATTTCCAGCATACTATCCCCGATCTCGACTTGGATCTGCCTTTTCTTGACTTACTGCGATATTCTGGGCTCTTTCCTCTTTCCATTTTTCTTCCCCTATCTCTGCAGCCAAAGCATTACCTGATGTCTCACCGGAGCTTTTCCGTCGCATTTCCTTGCTAAGGATTGCACTGACAACGTCATCAAAATTTAAAGTACTAAATTCAAATACCGAGTTACTAATGGCCATAATTAAACCATTCCAACTTTCTGGCTGAGCACAAAAATAACAGAGCCCTAACTTCATCATCAAAATTTACCCTTACAAAACTTAACTGACTTGTAACTGTATTAAAATCATTTAAATGATCAGCAACAGGTCCACCTTCTGACATTTTCATATTAAATAAATGCTTCATTAGAAATACCTTATTTGAGGCCAAGGGTTTTTCATATAGTTTGGCCAATGTCGACATTAAACCCTCTGTTGTCGTTTCCTTTGAAATATTAAACGCTACCGACGCCACTACGCACAACCGTATTGTTCCAAGTGCCTTTCTGTCGAGAATTCCATCCTGTGCCTGTCATACTCATCGGCTTCTTTGTCTTTCCACTCAATGGTAGGTACAGATCTCTCTGATATAGATAATCTTCCATCTGCATCTTCCACAGTTGATAATTTTGGCTGTTAAAATTTTCGACCCTAAACCTACCATCTTCTGCCATTGCTCCCACTCGAACCAGGAACCCTTTTCTCTTGCGAGTTTATCAACCAAATAGACCTTTGGCTCTGGTACCAGTTGATAGAAAATTATATATTACAGAGGAATGGAACACATAAAATATTGCAGAAATATAAACACCAAAAAAAAAAAAGCATAAAACAAGAGAGACACAGATATATGTGGTTCACCCAGTTTGGGCTACGTCCACAGAGAAATAGCTAGTCCTTCTTTTATTATATTATCCAACAAACTGAAGAGATATAACCTATAGCAGCTTCGTTGTAACTCCCTCTCCGCTCTCAATCTCCTCTCTCTTCCTCACTCAGAATACAGATCTACATAGACATAATACAATTCCCTCATATATAGTGAGAGGTTGCCTTCTAGGGAAAAAAACCCTAAACTAAACATAACTTCTACCATCAGATCATCCGCCTAATGAATGGCCCAGACTGACTAGAAATTACTAGACTTTTACAAGGCAATTTTACATCTATTTTTAGCTTCGGGGGCGCTGCCCCCGAACCCCCATAGGGGGGACAAGTCCCCCCCTACGTGGAGGGGTGTACAATCTTCCTAGGGTATACATCTAGTTGAGACCTTTGAATATAGAATATAATTAGGCTCCACACCCAACATGTTCATAGTTGTAGCAAATAATATGACTGCGACCTCTACCAGGTCCTCCTCCTCCTTGGCCTAGTCCTCGGCCTCGATATCCTCTGCATGCTCCTCCAACACCTTGATTTGGAGGCTGAGTTTATTCTTTCATACTATACGTATGGGTTCTTTCCATCATCAACTCCTAGCTTCGATAGTGGCACTCATCGTGGCCCACTGATTTGCATAAATTACATAACAATTTTTGGAGTGCTAGAATGAACTTCTGAAGTAAGTGGCAATTATCCATCGCATGTTGCCCAGTAATTTGACAAATGGCGCACCATAGAAAACCCCCATGCTTGGCCCTGCTGGGGCTTTTGGCTTAGGGGGAATTGGGCCCCCTCCTGTAATATAATTTGCATACACGAGGCAGTGATATTTATTGTGTCCATGGCCCTTGAAATTGAAACACCATACTTTTGTGCATGCTTCTGGTTTAATCTCCTTGTCTTTCTTCAAACTCTACATTTCTAAGTGTAAGATCTATAACTTTGAGTGGATCTACTATATTCCCAGGTTCGTATTCTAAATAGGTGATTCATGCAGCCTCATCGCGATCTCCAAGGCTTCTCCTGTGTCCTTATCTTCTGTTATGACAAAGAAATTCTCAAGTGGGGAAAAATCGATGCTATAAACCATTCACGATGCTATCTATCTGTGATCTAGATGTTAGCCTCTCTGATCTGACACTTCAACCTCTAATCAAATTCCCAAGGAGTCTCCTAGACCCTCATCATGATCTCTTTAAATCTAATTACTAACTTTGAGTCAGATTTAGGTTTACTAAACTCTTTGTTGAAATCTATCTTAGTCTCAGCTAGCATTGCAAGAGGATTTAAATCTGAACAATACTTAATGTACCAAGTTAGCGTGTGATTCGGAAAAGGGGTAACCAACTGGGCTTTCTTTATATTTTCATCATTAATCTATTGCGTTGTCCACATAGCATTCACAACAAACTAGAACTGCTCTGATCTTCACATCATATGCCCTTGAAGATTGACATATTCATTGCGTTTGCCATGTTGAATGGTGGTGGCGAAGGTGGAGGTTTGGGTGAAGGTGTATGTGGTGGATGTGGAGGTGGAGGTGGAGGTTGGGTGGATGGATGATTTGTCCTAGGAATCCCATGAGTGATTAGTTGAACAACACTCTACGGCGTACTCTACCCCGCCCCTTCGCTGTCACTTGAAGGAGGTCCAATCAATGGACTATATTCTAGTCTGGATCCTTCATGATTTCTAAAGAATCGTCCACTTTGCGTAACTCCAAACATCAACGTAATGGAATCACTCGTTTTTCACATAACAACAATTTAATCCAAGTTTTCAATGATCTTAAGTACTTACCTCGCGGTCCCTTGAAGAATCTTCGCTATAGCTGACTGAGGTATCAACTTAAAATTTTGTAACAAATCCTCCTAGAATTCAATCAAGCCAATGATAGACAGCCTGCACGATCTTGTTTTCAGAGGCTTCTAGTCATCGCACTAATTCTAGAGTCCACACTATAGGACTATTGAGCCTCCACCTTCCTTGATTATCTATCAATTTAGCTAACCACTCATACAGTTCAATGGGGAAGGTGCAGAAGTAGATCTTGTGTATCTCTGTATATAGGTACCTGTTCAACCACTCTTCCTTTGACAAGCGTGGATTCTTGTTTTCTTATTCCTCAAACTTGTGAATCTTCCAATCCAAACACTTTCTGTTTTCTTTCTTGGTCGGGTTCCAATGATGCAGCATCACATATCTCTTTCAAGCAAATCTAGGTCCCAGCGATGGAACCAATTGTTGACTTAGGGGGTCCTAACCCAGGTTCGGAGTTAGTTGCGCCAACCAAAAAAAACCTACACCACCATCCCTTTCGGAAAGAACCCGCATAGCGTGGGCTGTAGTCTCACCCGAAGCAGTATGGGGGTGTACAAGAACCAAGTTTTTGCATCCATAGATTAGTGTGATGTCTTCCAGTACCTTGGATCTGCCTTCACGCAGATCGCTAAACTCTTAGGGCACATTATTGTAACTTAGTTAAAGTGGCCTTCAGACCTTCGCGAAGGTCCACAATCAGTCCTTGCATACCTTTAGCAGTCGATCTAGCTACTTACATGCATCAGAAAGCAATCCTAAATTGGTGTTCGCACAGATTTACTTAAGTCATCAGTAAACATAAGAGAAATCACCAGTCTTGGTGGAAGTGTTAAACATTAATTGTGTACATTATTAATATAGATTCAAGATAATCATGTAGCATTTAATCATTAATTCATAAAACATGTCATTTATCAGCAAAATATAATATTAACATAGATAAACATAAATACTCGAGAATTCTTCAGAAAATTGTCTTTATTGATCTTCAATTTACTGATTATAGACTCAAACTTCCTTGTGCACACAGTTGCAAGGGTCCACGCAATCAACTGTGGACTCTACCTAGGCCTCCGTACACTCAGCCATGGAGCCTCTCTTTTTTTATCTAGGCACAAGAAGCAGAGCCTTCCTGACTTAGCTCCCACCAAGACTCTTCTATCAAACCAATCCTCTATCTTCTTTTTCTCTCGTTACGTCTTTCTTTTGCTAAGACTCAATTATTTATAGACTTTTTAATAAAATGCCATGGTCCACAAACCATGGGTGAATCTCAAAACCGACTCAAAACTTATCCAAAACAAGGGGCTAAGCCCTTTTGACTCTTATTCAACTGCGCGCTCAGCATCCACAAATCATGGAGACTTTACATCTACAAAAATTTTACCCAAATTTGGGTTATCTAACCCCAAACTAAACTAGGGTACCCCATCCCAACAAAATGTTTCCCACTATTTAAAAAACTAGACAGTAAAAAGAAAACACACATGAATTGTTTGTATCCCTATAGACATTTCCCGAGTAACCCAAAAAAGAAAAAAGCCCAAAGTCTAGGGGCTAGAACGGATATGTACTTCAAAGCGCAAAAGGAGGATGTTCCAACACATGGATCACATCTTTTTCTATTTCTCTTATGCTTTAGCTGACCATACCCTGTTGTAAACCCTCCTTAGATAGGAGGTCTGCAATCATATTTTGTTTCTTGTAAATATGGCACATAGTAATAGAATTAAAATGTTGTTTTAGATTTAAGGCTTCCTTTAACAAAGGATTTAACATATAGTTTTAACATTTGTACTCTCCATTAAACCATTTGATGACATTTTGAGAGTCGCTGAAAATCTAAACCGATCTCAATCCCAGGTGTATAAGCCAGCAAAGAAGGATATTTAAGGTTTGTATTTATTCATGATTTTTTTTCCTACACCAAGCCCCGCCGAGGATTTTAAGCATTTTTGTGCATTTAGGTGGATTACAATTCCTTCCCACAGTTGTTCCTCTCATCATAGGCCCCATCAAAAAAATCCCAAGGGATATCGCCCCCAATATGTTCCTCCCTTCTCCCCCTCACATTTGATTTTGAAATTGGTACTGGTAAGATTTCATAGATAGATGCACCTTCAATCAGAATGTGTTCATAAGTTGGGTTTTTATCCTTGAATATTTTCTTGTTCTAGGCCAACCATGTTCCCCATGTTATTATTAGAGGTAAATTTTGCATGTTTTCCTCTGAGGTGTCCATCCACCAATTTTTCCACACCTCCATGATTATTTCTCCATCCCATCTCTGAGTTTTCTTTGTCATCCTCAAAGTCTTGAGCCATACTCCTATGTTGAAAGGACACTTTAGGAATAAATGTTGGATTGATTCCTCTTCTTTTTTGCACAAAGAAGACCATCCCGGTCCCATCTTATTTCTCTTCTGGAGATTGTCCAATGTTGGAACCTTATTCCTTAGTATACACTAGAAAAATATTCTTGCCTTGGCTAGGAGTTTTAGTTTCCATATAGGTTTTTCCCACCATTCTGGGTTTTCCCATCCCTTCTTATACATAATATAGTTATAACCATAATTTGGGGAGTAACTGCCTGTTGGATCATGAACCCATCTCAGGGTGTCTAGCCTATTCCTGAGGCATACATTCGACCTCTGGAGTTCCTTAATAAAATGTTTCCATTTCTCCTCCCATTGGGGTTCAAGGTTTAACTCCCCTGCAGATAACTAGGATTGATGCCATATTGTTGAGTGTCCAACCTTCTCTATCTTACTTAAACTATATACCCCTCTTGTTTTCAAGTGGTTGATGATTCACGGGGACAGGGAAAATTCTTCGTTACAATCCACCCAAGGGTCCTACCCCACCCTTACTTGCTCTCTGTTACCCACCTTCCAGGAGAGGCCTTATTCAATTATCTTGATCGAGTCCATAGTTTCTTTCCACACCACAAATTCTTGATATTTTCTCTTGTCCAACTTTCTAATCCACTCATCCATTGTGGTTGGATCAATGTATTTTATTTTTACCACTTTCGTCCATAGATTTTCCATTGATAACGGTCACCATCCCAATTTTATTGCTAGATATGGGTCGAAAGCTATGAGGTATTTTATACCCCACCCTCCCCATTCCTTTGATCTTGCCATTTTCTCCCATACCACCCATGGGAGTACAAATTCCTCTTTTGAGCTAGCCCACAAGAATCTGTGGCAGAATTTTCTTACTCTTGCAATAATTCCTTTGGGCACCCATGTTAGTGCTGACCAATAGATAGGGATTTCCATGATGATGGATTTGATCAAAAATAGCCATCCCGTTCTCAATAACCATTTGTAACTCCAGTGCTTTATCCTATTCTCGATTTTTGCCACCAACCAGAACCAGTCCTAATTCCTGTATGAGTTAAGCTTTAAGTGGAACCCAAGATATTTAAAATTGTCTAACATATTCTTTTCCTCAAAAGGGAGATCCTCTGCTATCCTTCTAGTCTCCACCCTTAAGAAGCCTTCAAGTATTATGGAGGATTTTTGTGTATTGATACACATACAGTAGCTTTTAGAAACATATCTAAGATAGATTTATCTGGCGAGTTCCACTCCTGCTACCATTACTGAAGAGAATAATGTCACCCACAAATAGAAAATGGGATATATGAACGTTGAAAACCACTTCAATGACCTTTATATATCCTTTTCTCCTTGCTTAAAGGATCATTTGGCTGAGTCCCTTTGCTGCTAGAATAAAGAGTAGCAGAGAGAGGGGGCATCCTTGCCAAAGGTGCCTCTAGCTCTGAAAGAAAGATGTCGTCACCTCATTGATTAGAACACAACTAATATTTATCATACATCCCATGACCCAGTTTGTGAACCCAATGTTGAACCCCAAGTGAGTCAATAGCATTGGAATGTAAAACTAGCTGATTTGGTCATATGCTTTGGATAGGTCTATTTTGACAATAGTATCTTTCCTCTTACTATTTTTTATGCTATGTAAAGTCTCCTGGGCCATGCCCACTACTTCATGGATTTGTCTTCCATCTAGGAAACCAAATTACTCTTTTGATATGTTCCTTTAGCGAATCAGTTTTAATCTAGCTTCGATTACTTTTGCGATAATTTTGTAAATGCAGTTACACAAAGATATCAGTTTGATCTTCAAAAGACGTCGGGTCCTCCATATTCAGAATTAGGGATATAAAAGTGGCATTGAAGGGTTCAAAGATCGACTCTTTCACCCTAGATTCTTCAACGACCTCTGTAAGTTCGTTCCCAATAGAGCCAAACAAATGTTGAAAAAACTCCACAGTCCATCCATCCGTCAAGACGTGGGCTCTTATCCTTCTTCAGCGACCTTAATATTCCTTCGACTTCCCCTTTTGTCACTTCCCCGATGATGATTTCATTATCCTCCTCCTCCAAATACCTTGGGAAGTTTTGTGTTGTCTTAACCACCTCGACAACAGACACCTCTACAAGGGCTTTGAAAATTTTTTGAAAGTGGTTCCTTCCGAATAGGGACAATTCCTCAAAAGACTTGGCCTGGGTTCCTTCCTCTGATTTTAAACTCTTGATTGTGTTTATATTTTTCTGACCTTTTGCATAATTCTAGAAAAATTTTGAATTTTCATCCCCCACTTCCAACCAAATAGCTCTGTTTTTTTGTCTCCACTGATCTTCCCTGATTTTAAGAATATTGCTTCGATTAGATTCCAGCTGTTTGATCTTGTCCCTCTTCCCTTCTGTCTCATATCCATCCTCTTCGGGTCTCTCCAGCAAGTCTAATTCCTCTCCTATCTGCTTTAATTCTACTTCTTTTTTGTCTTTCTTAATTCTTTCCCATTCAATAGTTTCCTTTCTCATTCGCTTCAGGTTTTCCATAAACAAAAAAGCTTTTCCCCTGTCCTGATCATATGCTCCTAACCTCCAAGTAGATTTGAACAGATTATTGTAAGATTCATCCTTAAGCCAAGTCGGATTGAATTTAAAAAGGGAGCCAAGCTTTTTGTTAGGGCATTCCATTTCTTGCAAGATGGGTAGATCATCAGAGTCTCCTCCTCCCCACACCTAGTGTCTAAAGACCGAAATCCTAGCCACAATTTATTCTCTAAGGAGGAAATGGTCCAACCTTTTTTCCACCCTTGCTTCCCCTATTTTCCTATTCCTCCACGTTGGCCTGGGCTTGATCAGGTTGATTTCCATCTGTTTCCTGGAATTGGTCTTATTCATGAAGAAATCAGTCAGAGGGTCGACATGTGCTGATGGTCCCCAGGCTTCTGATAGGCTCAGTGATAAATTCAAATCCCCCCCATAACCGAATTCATATTCTCCATGAATGATTTTGAGAACAAATTGTTCCAATAAATAGCCCTATCCTAAAAGGGCCCATAAATGTTTAGAACTAAGAGATTGGTGCAGAGCTCCAATGAGTAAACCTCTACGCCTAAATCTTGTTCAACTCCCCATGTGGTAAGAACCTTCAGCTTTCCTTCTTTCACTATTGTCGCTAAACCCTTGGATTTGCCTTTGGCATCCAGTGACTCAAAGGCGCATCCAGGAAAAAAATTGTGTAAAGCTCTGCTAATCGCCTCACCCAATCCTAGGTTTTCCAGCAACAGAAGCACATATGAATTATAGGAATTTATGAGATCCTTCAAGGCTAGTTTTTTAAGGTGCTAGCTAACCCTCTACAATTAAAGGACAAAATGATCATTTGGAAACAAGGGGCGGGTGGGGGGTTCTGCACTTCTCTAAGCACCCCTGAAATGGATAGTTCTTTCCTAACGGCCATATCAAGCTTTTCTCTTAACTGAGCCTTTGAAATGTTTGTCATCCTTCCTATGGATTTTTGAGGTCCAATCAGTATAGGTTGAAACCCAAATGCCCCCACTACATCCCGAGGGATAATTTCTTTTCACGGGACCTGAGGTTATAATGGGGCTTCACTGAAAAGGAACAGGGCATACTAGAAGTCTCAACACTTGACCCAGGACTATGGTTCAGAAGAATCTCAGTGATAGAAGTAATGATACTATCCAGTGTTTCATTTACATTTTTAACATGGATATTTTATGAGGTCAACAACCTTGAAGGGCCAGGATTTGACATAGAATTGAGAAAAGACAACAAGGATGTATTAAAATAAGGGATAGGTTCTAGATCCTTTCCCCCCTTGCTTTTGGGTTACCCTTTTTTATTCCTCCTCCACTTGGTTTTCTTCTATTCCCCTCTCCTTTCTCTGCATTCTTCTTCTTCTAAAGCCCAAGGGGCATTCTCTTTCCAAGTGTCCATATTTGTGACATCGATGGCATCAAAAAGGTAGTTGTTCATAATCAATCATCTCAGTATATGAGAAATCCCTGTATATGAGATTTATCTTCTACCCCTTCCCTAGGTTTCAAAGTTACCAGTATTCTGGCTATCGCCTTATCTCCAGTGTGCACAAATGACACGTCGGCTTCCAAGAAGTGTCCCAAGTTATTCTTGATTTCCCTGAACATTGATTCCACCCAGAAATAAGGTGGAAGTTTTGGGAGTCTTACCCATACTAGGATTTCATCCAACTTCTCTCTCTGAGCGTCAAATAAAGGGTTCCACCTTTTAAATAGGATTGGAATTTTCCCAAAACTCCAATTCTTTCCAGCACCCATTCAAGTGCTTCCTTTTTTAATAATTTGATCATGAACCAACCCTTAGGTAGGGTTGATACCTCATAGGATTTGTCTGGCACCTACTGCAAACTTTTAATTGTCTATTCCTAAATGTAGTTTGTTGAATATTTTTTCCCCTTTTCCCTACCAACCAGGGTTAACTCAGCTACCTCCATAGCTTCATCGATATGGAGATTGATTCCTAGTACCATATTTGCGATTATCTCTTTTTTCCTTGTTATCTTATTTTTCTTCCGTTTCTCCCTTGTTTTCTTGTGCCGCCCCCCTTCCCCAAACCCTGGTGAGTTCTCCTTCACATTGATATCTACTACCTAGAGTGGCTCAGAATGCCCCTCCGACCAAATGTTTCTGAGGTTGTTTAGACCTCCTTCCCCTACCTGACCTTCCTCTCCCACCAGATGTGGTGTTTCCCTTTCTTCTGAAAATCCCTCTACTCGAGTAAACCCTTCCTAGTCCACTGATATGGGAGGAGCCAGAGAAACCCCTTGTAGGTCATATTTTCCCCCCCTACCAACCTGTTGAAGCCCCGAAAATCGGGTCTACAACAAGGGGGATACCTGCCCAATCTGGACCTTGGTTGGCAGCTCCTTATCCGTTTGGTATAGCGGGTCTGACTGGGGATATGGGACCAGTTTCCCAATTTTTGAGTGTGTGTGTGTAGAATTGGATGTTTCTGATCTAATGATTCCTATTTAAGATGTTTTAATTCTAACTTTAATCTAGTGCTATGCTATTGTATTCTAATAAACAGAAAACATCTAAATCTATACTAACTCGGGGTGTAATTCTTCTATTATGCGATCTAAAAAGATTTCAAATAACAACTGGTAATAAAGATCATTCATCTATTATGAGAAACAAATTCAATAAAGATGAACCACTTCGTATAAAAAGTTAGACGAAACAGTTGCGAAAAACATATCACCTAATGAGTTATTCATACATTGAGCATCAATAAATAGCTATCACCGTAAAAAAGTGCCAAATGATAACTCAGGCATTCACGCATTAATATATAAACAACTAAAACTAAATATCACTTTAACACATAAGCATAAATGGTTAAGAGATAAAAGTACCATTTATAACTAGTCCTACTCATGAGCTTCAAGCAACAATGGTTTATCTCTCCTTGATCTAACATCCGCTAAGAGTACAGAAGTGCAACATCGGTAGCAGATATTAAATTCAAACATTAAAAAATCTTGTTCCATTCATTCATCAAAAACTCCTCGGAGGGTGCAAAAGTGCATGTTCTGAGGACAAGTTTTTGACAAATTTCTGGACCCTTCTCTAAATGCATGAAAGGGTTTAAATACTATTAACTAAAACTAAAAATAACTTATTACAAAAATTCAGGATGCAGTTTAAATGACCATCCTTTTTCTAAGCAAAAATAAAATAAAACTATTTCTAAAATTAAATATAACATCTAACTATTTATGTATTTGCTCCTTAATATCGCAAGCATTCAGCATTGCCTGAGAAGATTCGGTCGACCGACTTCAGCTTATAATTGTGTTGTGAAACGGAATTAGCAATATCTGGTGACATCTTTTCGGCAAAATCGATGACGTATTTGGGAATCATCCGCTGACTATGTGACTTAATCATGTATGCCCAGTATTATTCCCAATTTAACTTGATTAACCGTGAAATTGCTTCTGCCCTTTTTTTTAGCTTTTTGTTTCTAGCGTGGCCTCTTTGCAATTTTTTGGGGTTTGCAGAAAACTGAGCAATTGGAAGCTTTCCTCTTTGAGAAATTTTCTCAGCGATGTGCGATTAGCGCTAAGCACTAATCGCACATCGGAAACCGCCTCTGTTTCTTGATTCGGGCTTCCTTGATGCGTTTTTGGCCTTTTGCGCCTTTTGGGAGATATAAAGCTCAAACTTTGTGAAGATAATGATTCCGTAAGCTCTTTACCTGAGTCTTAAACTTTTCATCTCTGTCATCAGCATTGTCCGGGTATGTGATAATTTGGGGTCTTGCTGCTTTCCAATGCAGGAATGAATGAGCTAACTCTGTAACTGATGTTTCAGCCGACCTTGATGGGCCTGTAGTAGCCACAAATCCCATTACCTTAGGATTTTCTTTCCCAAGCAGATTTGGTGCGCCTTCCCCGATGGAAATTGGACTCCTGCCTTTCTTCCTCATAATATCCTGCATACTGTCTTGTATAACCTTTTGTTCTTCGTTCCTGCTGTTTACAAATGAGGTGAAAGTAATGATAAAATAATGACAGGAAAGCTTTAAATGCCAAAGATATGCAAAAACATGCCACCTTACGTGAACTGGCTCCTTGATAAACACAAAACCATATTTTATTAACAACTGGCATATAACTCATTAATTATCATTTCAACGCGTGACCAGTTCTTGGTTTATGGAAAAAAAAAATTCTTGAATATTGAGCCAGGAAAATCTCCGATGGAATGATTCTGCGATTTGCATCGCAGTATCACAGATCGCAGCATCATATTATCGCTGCATCGCAATATCGCAAGATCATATTATCGCAAGATCGCATGATCGCAATATCGCAAAATCGTTTAATCGTTATGTCTATTTTATGTGCTTTTGCAATATGCGATATCGCACATCGACGATTTTGAGGTTTTTCCAACGTGAGTGCTCATTGATGCATGCGATGCGATGGATTTTCGCGTCGCAATCTCGCATTTTTTAGCTCATAAGAAGGCATCTCATCATTTTTTGCGCGATGTGATATTTCTTAAGGAGTGACTTTACTTCCTTTATCATGAAACTTAAGCTTTTTTAGATTTTTCAAAGGCATTTTCCTAAGTCCATGATGGTAGGGTTTATCCAAAAGGAAGTCTAAGCACTAAGTGATTTTTTTTTTAATTTTTTGACTAAGGGTCCCCACTTATTTAGTATTAACAATAACACTATATAAAGAGGGGGGTTGTTGGTGGCCACAACAATTGGCAATTCACTTGGAAGAACCAGTTATCTCTGTTTTTCTATTGAATTTTCTGAACTTCCAAAACAGAAATTTTTTTAGAAAGTTAAACTTTATTATGGAAAGATAAAGTACATTATGCTCTAACCTATCAATGACATTTTGTTTCAACTATTTTTGACTTTGATTATTTTCTTCCTCTAGCTAGTCCTTGTATTTACATCAGTCATTACTTGATCTGTAAAGGTAAAACAAAGTCTTCTCTGTAAACCAGTTTTAAATATGCTCATTTGTCGTAGGTAGAACCTCTGTTGCCAGCATGCGTTTATAGCCTCGACAGGGTTACCTATTACCCAGCAATGATCCTGTATCCTATTTAAAGCAACCTACAAATCTCAAAGAAGAATCCATATCCACACTTATTGCTTTGTTTTTTTTTACTCTTAAAGAACAATGTCTTGGTTTGATAGCCAATTTATGACATAGTCATTCACTTGATTTATAACTTTGTTGAACAAGATAGCTCATGATGAGACCCCTTGTCTTTTGATTGCAACAATCTTGAGTCTTTGCCCTATTGTGGTATGCAGTATTTGGCAAAGTCAGCAAGTTATAATATCTGTGATTATGATGAGGCGGCTCGTGATGAGACCTCTCATTCTTCAAGATGAAGTGTATCCTTGGATTGTTCCTCTGAAATTTGTGATTTCCTTTGCAGGGAGGAAGTCATTGTTTCCTTAAGATAGCTTTGGACGACAATAGTAGAGCTTTTTGGAAATAGTTGTTCTACAAAGAATCTTTATTTTGTTATTGATACCTTTCATTCACTGATATAAAACAATTTCTTCACTAAAGGTTGTTTTCATCAAACTTTATGAAGTTGAAACTAGTACCATATCTAGGTTAGAATCTTTAACTATATCTTTCAATAATAAAGATCAATTTTCCAAAAGATTTGCTATTTATACAAGCAAAAATTCAAAATCTGAAAGAGAAATGGTATCTTATTCCTAAATGCCTAATGTAACCATTCACAACTGGTTTTATTATGAAAAGAAAAACAATTAATCCTACAAAATAGAAGAATAATCTTCTATGGAAAATATTTCTTGAGAATTTGTGCGTTAACAGGCAAAGAGTCTCTTTTACCTGTTAAATCCTATAACATAAATGTTGATGGACCTATGACTTCTACAATTTAAAAAGGACCAAGCCACATTGTTTGAAATTTTGTATGTTTCCCTTTCTCTTCATGAGCCTTGTCCCATTTTAAAACTAAATCTCCTATCTGAAAATCTTTTCTAGTCATTATGTTTGAATCAAAAGAGGATTTTACTAGTGCTTGATGATGAGCATGGGTTTTCATAGCCTGTTCTCGTTGTTCTTCCAATTTTATTATTTCCATTTGTCTTAGCTGTAGGGAAGAAGTTAGTACTTCATCAATGTATTGAACTAGAGACAAAGAGGGAATTTCTAAATGAGTCGGAAGAACCACTTCTTTCCCATAAACTAAATTAAATGGAGAAGTTCCGATGGAAGCTTTTTGCGTTATTCGGTCTGCCCACAAAGCATATATTAAAGACTTATGCCAATTTTTATGACTTTGGTCAACTGTTTTTTTGATAATCCTGATTAGGTTTTTATTTGTAGACTCAGCTAACCCATTGCCCTGTGGGTAATAATTGGCCGAATATTTAAGTTTAAATCCTCTTTTAAGTGCAAATTCAGTCATTGCATTTCCAGAAAAGTATGATGCATTATCAAACATTAAAGCGGAAGGCAATTAAAACCTGGTGATTATAAATTGATCTATGAACTCAATGATATTTTCAGCATTAGCCGTCTTGAGTGGAACTGCTTCTACCCACTTAGTAAAATAATCTGTTGATGTAAGGATGTATCTATGCTGCTTAGAAGAGTGAGGAACGATCTCACCTATTATGTCCAATCCCCACTAACTGAAAGGTTTCTCAATGTTAACTGGTTGTAGTGGCAAGGATGGCTTCTTTTGCCTCCCAATAGTAGTTTGGCAGACTTGACATTTCCTCATGTAACTGTGCGAGTCTTTGAATAATGTGGGCCAGTAATAGCCTGCGCGAAATATTTTATGTGCAGTAGCATCTCCAGCATAGTGTCCGCCTGCTGGCCCATCATGGAGTTCCTGCAAAACTTTTTCAACTTCAGATTTATCAAGACATCTAAGGAGAACATAATCATAATTTATTCTAAAAATAATATCATTTATGAGCTGATATTGTTTGGCTTTCAACCTTAGAGCTATTTTCCTAGTATGGTCGAGGTGTGAAGGAGCATATCCGTTCTTAAGATAATAAATGATATTGTCGTATAATGACTCAGCATCGTTTAGGCTTACCTCGCACATTTGTACCTCTCCAGATGGATTTTCAGAAATTCACGACGCTCCAGCCAACATTTTGCAAAAGCCTTGACCTTTTACAATGTTTGCTGGTTTTATTTCTATGTCATATTCTTGTAAGGCAGTAACCCAATTGGCCCTTTTCTCACCCACATCCTTCTGTACTAGAAGATTCCTTACCACTGGAAACGGTACTATAATTTTAGTATGGGTTTTGAGTAGAAAAGGTCTGAAATATTTGATTGCTTTGAAAACAACATAATCCTGTTTCTCCACATCTGAGTAATTTAATTCATCACCCTGCAAATTTGAACTGAAAAAAGCAATTGGTGCTTCCGCCTTTTCTTGATTCGTTTGAGTGAGTATCGCAGCAT